>QWTY01035024.1:0-16952 GCA_008033365.1 Pseudorectes ferrugineus
GACACCCCCGGGACACCCCCGGACCCGGCGGGCAGCGGTGGCGAAGGGGCTGTGCCGGGCCCCCGGCGGCAGCTCCCGGAGGGCGGTGGCGAGGAGAGCCGGCGGCTCCCCCGCCGCAGGGGCCGCGGCAGCGCGCAGGCTGTGAGTCCCGCACGGCCCCGCCGGTGACTCATCCCGACGCCGTGCCCGCCCGCCCGGGTATAAATATCTCATTCATCGCCGTAGTAACTGAGGGGCTCACGCTGCGCTCCCGCGGGCGGCTCCGGCGCCGCTGAAACTTGGAGCGGCTTTTTCGGAATCTCAAACCCAAATAGGCGCGTTAAGACGGAAAGTGAATGGAAGCTCGTTAATAAAAGCTTGTGTTTGTCGTAATTTACTGTTGTGGTGAGATGGTTTGAAGCTGCAAAGAACTGAGAACCTTTGTAGTGGATAACTCGTGCAGCTTTCGTTTTACTTCCTAGAAGAGAAATCACACCGTTTGCCTAGAATGCTCAGTTAATTGCATTTCTCTCAAAGGTCAGCTATAACCACTGTCCAGATAAAGAACAGTTATGTTTTCCAGTATTTCTATCCATTATGTGCCACCAGGGGATCGGTAGTGGCTGCAGTATTGATTCATTTCCAGTAGGAACTGACATGTTTGAAGTGAGTAGTTCTCAGTTTATTATAAACAACCTCTTAGTCATACCCTCAGTTGGAAAAGTACTCTGGAGAATTTATCTCCCAAGCTGATCACAATTGGGTGCTTTGGATAGTCCTGCCTGTTATGGGAAGTGTTTTCAGAGACAAACTGCTGCAAGGTTAAACTAGTCCACACATGCAAGTCTCATCCAAAATCCCCACAGGAGCCTTCTGGTAAGGCTGCCTGAATATTTTCCATCCTGCTGATACGGGGTGTGGTTTTGTAGACCTGCAGCTCCTTGAAATTCGGTACGTTTGGTGAAGAGCACCGTGTAAACCCAAGGCTGTAGGTGCAGCTGAACTGAGAGTGGCCGCCTGTTGCAGAGATTGATATGGGGAAGACGACCCAAACCGTGAGCGTATCGATGTCAGGCGGCCCTAAAAGTGATTTGAGCTGTGCTGCTGCCGTTGCGTTGCCTCTGTGCCTGCCTGTGCTCGGCTGAGCGCTCGCTGGCTCAGGCCATGCGTGCGTTGCAATAATTCAGCAGCAGCAGGAGGTGTTCTGCCACAGCGGCTCTCGGGGTGATTGGGTTTGTAGCTGGTAAGTGAGGCCTGGTGACCCGGGCTCCTGGTGGGGAATGCATCCAGCTCTGGAGTGACTCCGTTTTGGAGTGCAAGCTGAGGGCGGTGGTGCTGCTGTTTGGAAAAAGCAGGTGGTCTGTGGCAGTGCTGATGTTTCTGAAATCCGTAGGTGACACTGATCACCTGCTGTTTTGTTTATAAAAACCAGCTGAACTGCTCTGGGCAGCAGAGCAGTGATGTTGCATTTTGGGGTTTGAATGATGCACAGTAAACACATCTTGATGCACAGCAGGGTTTTACAGATAGGGACTAAAACACAGCCCGGCCTCATGGCTGGGGATTATGTTTGCTCTATTCATTGGTAGGCTTGTGCTGCCCGTTATCCAATGTATAACTCTGCCGTGGATTAGGACGTGACAGATTGCATGAGGAAGTGTCAGTCCTACTGCAACTCCTGCTCTCAGGTCGCTTGAGCAGCTCAGCCCACATGAAACAAGTGACAGCAGGGCCGGAGGAGTGACAAGCTAAGTAAGCTTCAACAGGTATAGCCTTCTGTCCCCCAAGGGTGCAGAAACTGGGAAAGGTGAATTTTTTTGTAGGGAGTAATTGGTAATAATGTTGATATCTGTAGCTTTTTAAGGACAGTATTCCTGCAGGGAACCTGTTAAACCAGAAGCAACCCTGTTGCCCTGGCTTTGAGACTTGTGGAGTCTGTGTAATGCCTTATTTCCTCTGCTCCATTGCATCTCCCGTACAAGCTTATCCTCTTAAACACTTTCTGCACTCTCTTCCATTTTGCTCCTTTAGTGGAGAGCTCTCTTTCCTCTGATCTGGTCTCTCAAGCTGTGTGTCCTTTTTCAATCCCACTCATTCCTGAAAAAATGGCCTTTTCTGAGATATTTACAGTATCTGAGTCAATATTTCTGTATTTCTCTTTGTAAACAAAACCAGTCATTCACAATCCAAAACGAGTCATTCAGTTACTATGCTGTGGGCTTCTCTCAAAGGAAGACCAATGATTCTGAAGTGCACTTCCACTCATGACATTCTTTTGTGTGAATTTGAAGATTTCTTCCATTCAAGTTCTCATTTCAGTATAAAACTGCCTCTCAAAATATATCCACCAAGGTAATTATTTTTTTTTCATCATTCTTTCCCCAGGGAAACATTAGCCACTATTTAAATAAGCAGTGGTCTGATTCTCTCTCTCTCTGGGTTTTTTTTCCCCTCCTCCCCTCAGAAGTGCTGAGCTAAGCACACTGAAATTTTTGTGAATTGGGCCTCCCTGTTGCCCTGTGCTGCTTTGGATGTCATGCTTGTTTTGATCAACTTTTTTTCTTTTATTTTCTGCATTGATTTGGAATTATATTTTGAAGAATAATCTCTGTTATATATCCAGACTTGTTCTTTGGTCCACAGCACAGTTTCTGGATGTCTCTGGACCATCTGTCAGGCTGATTTTTTTCAGGAGAGATCAGTTCAGGTTGTCTGGAAGGGCTCCCATTCACTGTGTAGGCATTGCGAGAAGCATTTTGATTTTGGGGCTGTGGATCTCTGCTGAACAAACCAGAACTGAAACGTGCTGGGGAGCTTTTGCTTTTTGGTGAATGGCACCTTTCACACCTGGTGATGGGAACGTGTGATGCGGTGATTGCGTGTGGGGGTCTGGTCTGAAGAGCAGATCTATTGTTAAAGGATCCTAAAGTCTTCAGAGCAGTTATTTTTTCCCAAATCCTCTTGCTCTATGAAAATCTCTGTTATGGAAGAGAGTAACTGTAAGGGTAACTGTATTGTGCAAAAGCTGTGGTTCTTAGGTTTCTGAAGCAGGATATGTTGCCTGTAGAGCACTTTGGGATGGAAGATGCAGCATAGATGAAGTGTTGACTCCAAGTTTATTGTTTCCTTTGTATATAATTCGCTACTTTGGTTCAAGCTGTAGCAAAGACACAACCAAACCTTTCTCATAAAGGCTTTCAGGCATCTTCAAATACATGGAGCAAGAGGCAGAGCTGCCATAGTATGATCTTCATGAGAGAGCCCTTTTCTATTTTCAATAGTGAATGAGTTTCAGAAACTAGAGTTTCTAAAGAGAATAGTCAGCCAATTTTACACCAGTTCTTTTCTTTTTGCAGCTTTCAGTTTGGTGGTGAATTTTTCTTTGCCAAGCTATCTACTCCCACAGCAACCATGCCCCAGCACAGTTCTAGTTCTGTTTATCTGCAGTAACCAGTGTACAACTGCTATTAATCTGAATTCCTTCTCAGGGAGGAGGGGTTAGAAGGTAGCCCAGACATCTTGCATAGCTAGACAGGCAAGTGCTTTCCTTTTGCTTTCTCGGTTTATTATTATTTTTTTTAATCTTGAGGCTTCATTTGCAGATTGTGCTTGGTTTTGGAACCTGGTTCTTTCTTTTAGTCTCAAGGCATTTCCAGTGTAATCTAAAACTCTCTTGAGAGGGTCCAACTTCTGTTCTCTGTATATAGCATTTTGCTCATTCTAACTGCTTTAAACTTGATATAAATTTTTCTTCTAAATGTAACTGCAGTCTCACATTACTGAATTGTCTGGCTCTTTCAGTGCCTGTTCAGCAGCTGTTTTGTAGCACAAACTTTCTTGTGTGCCTTTCATTTAGACATCCATTCTGGAGGCTGAGAATGGGCTACTGCTTGTTTGGGAATGACTTTTTGAAGTCCTGGAGAACTTAACTTGAAGAGTTTGTCAGAAACCCCTGGATAGTATTATTTGATTCATTAAGCTGACAGCATGTTGGAAGTAGTTATCCAGACTTTGCCAAACAAAAAGAGCTAAAACATGTTGATTAATCTCAAACATCCTTTTAATCTGTTGCATGGCTTTTTCCCCACTTCCATGATGTTGTTTGTGATTTTACTTTTTACCTTGTTGTTTTTAATTTCTCTCTACCTTAGTTTTTCCTGCTGGTCTTGTTTGGATATTTGAAAAAAGCAACAAAACAATTAGAGTGAAACAGGGAGGAGTTTTTTGGCCAGATGTTGCTGTTAGGTGTGGATTTCTGGTTTATACTTAATAATGTCTGGGTGAGAAATTCAGGACAAACAACCATCTGTTCTTCCAATCCCTACAATGAATGTGGAATTTATTCTGTTGACCATATGTTTTCCATTGCTGTTGGAACAGTAAAATTAATTCGAGGCAATTGTGGTCACTTTTTCTGCATTACAATTTTTGAACATCACAGTAGCGAATCTGAGAGAGCAGCGAATTGGGAAAATATTCATGGGAGGCTTAGGGAGAGAGAGACTCCTCGGAACCTGTCTTTTTACCTCATGTTGTGGTTAACAAAGTCATCAAAACCTCCTTGCATGAACACGTGTATTTTTGTGCGTGGTTGAGATGGGAGGCGTTGGGAGGAGGACACGTGGTGAGGGACTGCTCGTTTTGCTTCCATGGGAGTGTGTGTGTGCCAGGCAGGAGTGAGAAATGGCACTGCTGGCAGCATGCAGGGAGCTGGGCTGGGGCGCAGTTGGGTTTGCTCTGCATGGTTCTAATTAAAATAAGAATGCATAGGATATCAGGGCAAAAACCTGGATATTGCTTCAGGATTGTTACATAATTCCTTGTTACGTGTGAGTTCGTGACCTGTTGCAGCCTTATAAACAAACAAACAAACCACTTTGCTCTTTCCTGACAGCCTTCCTGGGTTCCCCAGAGCGCAGCCGACGTGCCCCACACGAGCACAGCCAACCCGATGGCGTCCGCTACTGCCGTGCCTGTAGGATTTCACTATGAAACCAAATATGTAGTGCTCAGCTACCTGGGCCTTTTAGCACAGGAGAAGCCACAGGAGCATCCTCCTCCTCCTCCTCCAACTCAAGGTAATATTTGCATATTCATCTGTGGCCATTTACATGTGCGGCTGTATTTGCAATTAGTTCTTGAGGTGTTTCTGCAGGGATGCAGAGTGTGAGCCTGATGTTCGGTGTAATGAATCTCTTGGTTTATTCATTGAAAATTGAATAAATTTCAGTCGAGAGATGAGAGATGCTGATGGAAACAAAGCAATTTGTATGCAGATTGCTGTTTTAATTTGAGCTATGCCAGGGCTGACTGGTGTTTAGGAAGCAAGAAAGTGGTTTTAGTTACTGTCTTGAGGCTAGGGGGGATGGATATATGTATCATGAGAATTTCAGCCCATGCTTGCTATTTTTTTGGGACACAAGTGGAAGTAAGCAGGGGTGAGGTGGTGTTTACTGGCATAAACTGAGTGGTGGCTTGAGCAATCTCCTGTGCTAAATAGTTTTGCCCAATTACATTGAGGCTCCTGTTGTTGTCAGTCAGTGCTGGTACAGAGATGTGGCCTATGCTACTTCTGTTTATTTATTTATTTATGAGAAGTCAAGGGCTGCGTGGAGTCAGATGTTTCTTCTAGGATAGGTTTATGGATAAAAGAGGTTAAATAAATAAATAGAAGGCAGAATAAAAGAAGTCTGGTAGATTGTGTTTCACATAAACATAGGGGGTAAAACTTTTCTTTATTTTGTGGTGGCAGGCACTTAAGCAATGTTGTTTGTCAGGATTGCCTGGGTGACTTGTCACTTCTTAATGATGTTTTAGTCACTACTAGTTCTGTGATTCAGGACTTATTCTGATGAAAGGAGGATAAAAAAACACCCAAACCAGAGACAGTCTTCAGAATCTATTTTTTCTCTTTGAACAATCATTTAAGAATGCATATGCTGTCATTTACTGAACTTACCTGTCATGAAGTGAGAAATTCCTGAAAGGAAAAGATTGCATCAATGACAGAACTGCTTTTCAGTTTGGCACTAAAGCATATAGCATATGCTGGTTGTATTATATATAATGCATTAAATTAATGTTAGTATATTTAATTCGTAAAATTAATCTTAGTATATTTAAGGTATGTTTTCTACTTCCACTTTGACTACATGTGTGGTCCACGTCAGGAGAGGCACCTTAGCTGTTTCATAAAACCCTTTGTTGAAAAATGTGCCTATTTTAGCAATAACATCTCATTCTGGACATCCCACCCATTTATAGCTGGGCTGTAACTGGAAATGTATTGAGTATCTACAAAAGTTCAGTGTGTAAGAGTCTACTTTGTTCTATAAATAGAAGATTCAGAAAGGAAAATGTCAGTCTTAAAGCTTTTTAAAAATAATTTGGATATAGTTACTTTTGAAGTATTTGCAAATTGAGGTGAAATCTTTCAATTGATTCTCATTACTGAAGCCTCTAAGCTTCTAATGTGAATTACAGCGGTATATTTAAACTTTCTGAAGAGGAAGCTACAAATGCTTATTTTGTAATTTATTACAAATGAAACTTTATTTCATCATTTATTACAAATGAAAATTTTGTAGTCACTTAAGAGGACTTTACTTCTCAGATATTGTTTAGATGTGTTAGCTTGTGTGACAGCAGGCAGTGGTTGGATTTGCTATTAAAATACTCTAAAGCATTCATACTTTACAACATCTAAACAGGAAATATTCCTACGTTTCCCCACTCCATTCCCCAAACCAGACAGTGACCACAATGTCTCCTCTCCTGGTCATGTTTCACTTTAATTAGGTCTCTCTCTCAGTGTTTTTGCTGCTTTCTGATCAAAGCCTCTGGATTAAATAATTTTGCCTTACTTTTAATTTGCCAACTTGTTTCTCACTCTGTTTTGTAATGCTTTGAATGGACTTCAGGCTGTATTGAACTAAGCAAATGCTTTATCCTTCTGATTCAGGATTTGTTTCATTCTTTCCTAACTCACTTTTCCTGGTGGTGGTTTGCTGCTTTCCATGCTTCTGAGAGGTTTCTTTTGTCTGCTAGCTACATTTTAAAAATCCTTTCTCCTACTTTTTCTCTCCTTGCTTGTAATTAAACAGTGTTCGAGCTGCACTCCCAGGCTGTGTGTGGTTATTTTGGAGCGCCATGTGCATCTCCTCTGACTCCTGAGCAGTTTGTATACCCAGTCTGTATCTCCTCGTTGTTTGGCACCTGGCTGATGCCCGCTTGCTGTAATGTGCTCCCTGTGCTCTGTGTTCTCCCCAAGGAGGGGAGCACAGCCCATAATGGATATTCCCCACCCTGCCTAATGCACTGCTGGGAGGTAGCTGGGTGTTACAGTCCCAGGCGTGGGCCGAGAAACCTGGCTAGAACTAGAGAGACGGGAGAGCCGGGAAATGGAAATGAGCAGTTGTTGTCTGGAATCCTGTCATGAGGAGGAGACTTCTGGGTTTGGTAACAGACACGGGAGGGGTAACAGCAGCACAACATTGCGTCCTGCTTGGCAGTGTGTTTTCCAAGCACCCTCACCAGTTGTTGGTACAACACTTTGAGTGATCCCAAGGTCCTTCCATTGTGGATTTCTGTGGCACTTCAAAATGCTGGTCAAGAGTCTTTCTACTCTATGGCTGAACACCACTGATTTGTGAATTGAGAGGATTCCAAAACACCCGTCCTTAATCTTACTTTGCTTTGATTTGGTGGTTGTGCTGACAGACCTTTCATGGGAAGGAATGAAGCAGCAATTTTGGCTATTGCCTGTTTCCCTTCCAGTTGCGGAACACTCCTGTATTTTGTGTTTCATTCATATGAGGCACTGACTCTGGTTTGTAGTACTTTCCTTTCTTACATTTTTCTTACATCCAAATGAGACTGTACTCCTGGTCTGTTTTCTGAATCATATCCAGTGTAATGGGAGTATCCAGGAAGACAAGTTTTAGCTTGCCCTGGTGGTATTAACCTCCTTGTCTGCCTGAGTGGGAGAGTGAGGGACTCCTCTAGAGGGCAGTTCAGCTCAGGATCCCAATTGCAGCCACCTTGTGTCACCCGCTGGAGGATCTTCTGCCTTCCCATTGCGTGTGTACAGAACACAGGAGATAAGGAAAAAAGGCACACTACGTGTTGTTAGGATTTCTGTGTCTTCCTTGAGTCTTCTTCTACAGCAGTCTCCCAGATTTCAGTGAAGTTTCAGCACTCCAGTTAAACTAGAAAGTGTTATCTGCTGGGTCAAAAACACCCAACCAAAAAGTGATCCTTCCCAACAGGAGTGGTACTATTTTATCTCTGCCAGAACTGGTAGGAGAGGTTGAATGCTTTTGTTTTTTCCCGTTCCTGTCCTCTTACCGTCATCTCCCTCTGTTTTCCTGCATTTTGTACTAGGTTTTTTCTGGTGTACGTCTTTCTGTTTCAAAAACTGAGATAAGAATAAAACTTTAAGATAAGCTGGTAGGTTTCCAGTTAAAACTTCTCATGTTTTGCAGGCATAATGTGCTTTGCAAGACTGATGGTTTTTGGAGGGGTTTTATACAGTGAATAGAAAATTCAGAGAAATTACACAGAAAATTACGTCACTGGGTTTCTTAGTTGGTCTTGATTTTGTTGCAAGAAGGATGGTTTCAGTTACAAGCACTGAAATCACTTCTGGCTTCAAGCAAATAAGGTTGATCTAAATCAACACCTGATGAGCACTTGGAAATTTTTATTTTGCTATCTTCTCTTCAGTGCAGGGACTGAAGAGAGAACCGTCCACAGTATTCCAGACTCTTGAAGAAAAGACAGTTTTACTGGACAAGCCAATCTTTTAGCATTACATCTCTATAGTATTCTGTAATGGATTTCAGTGTCTCCAGAGGTAAATCCAGCAAATTTAATTGGCCAGTACTTTGAGAGATTTTTCCTATTAGTTTTGCCAGAACAGTGATTCTGCATAACAGTCACTGCAGTTTATTTAAAGCAAAATCCATTAGCAGTAAATTCTGTTACTTTTTGGTAGGTTTTCAGGTAGGTGGACAAACTCAGGTAAATTGATAAAACACATAGAGTAGCATCACCTGTGTAAGTAGATGTGGTTTGAGGCAATAGATGAATACATATATTTAAAATGTGTGGGAGCTCTCAGTTGTCTGTTCATTAGATTGTGGAGAGATGCTTCGTGTTTTTTCAGAACTCTTGTCCTACCTGTAAGTACTGGTTCAGACACAGAAAATAATTATCAAGTATTGGAAAACATCTCTACACTTTTCCCCCTGAAGTCACTCTCATTACAGAAGCTTCCACTCTGCTGCAGTTGTTAGTATTACTAACTTTTCAAGTGAGTCGAAGTACTTTGGCTTTGTGATTCAATATATTAGGATTATAAATGTTTCTTTGTATTTCATCAAGGAGTGACTTTTAATGCATTTCTCCTTTTTAATCTGCTTCCCCATTGCTTGACACCATCCCATGAGCTTGTGGCTATGACAAACATTGTGAAGAAAAGTAGTTTTTCTGTGTTTTCCTTGACAGAGTGAAAAATCTTAAATAATCCCTTAGTTTACGGAGCATCTGAAAGACTTATAGTCAGTGCCACTATTGCATGGTGACATAGATTAGTCAAGAGGTGAGCAAGGTTTTGACAGTTGTACAGTTTCCCTGAGGTGCGTGCTATCCACAGTATTTTAATCCAATTACTGTGCACAGTGTTCTTTTGACCATTTATTATCTTTTTGGAATTACCATATGAAGTGCTGTATGTAGTTAGTGATCAAGCCATTTTCATGGTTTCCCACACACATGGTACCTACTGTTGGCCTGTAGGAAATGCAGGAGTTTTTTAGGTTGTTTAAGCTTGGATCATGAACTTATTTGTTAGAGACTTTCCTCTTAGGGCAAACATACCTGTGTGGGCTGTAAAGATTCACACTGTAGGTCAGAGCAGTCCAGTTCGTGCTAATAAGGGAGCTATTCCCTGCACTGAGGCAAGGAAAGGGAGCTTTTTGGGGTGTGAATTCCCACTTGATTAAGCCTCCTCTCTGCCCACAAAAAAAAAAACCAAAACAAACACCAACCCAAAAAACCTGCTAGTTGGCAATATCTTGTCTCTTTTTGGTTGGTAATATTTTAGACTTTTTTAGTTTCTTTTAAGCTGAGCCTTCTTACAGTTTATAAAGAGCTTCTTTTAAACGTTTCTGAAATCTAGGGCTACATCTATGTGTGGCAGTCCATATTCTGGGGTTTGCTGGGGTAATGGATGTACTTTTCATTAAAGGGAAGAGATAAATACATTTGTAAAGAGATTTTGTATATCTTTGTCACTTCTCAGTGCTTAGAGTAATTTTAGAGTCTTAATGTTCTAAAAAGTCTGAGATGTTAAAGAAATATTACAGTCATGCTGAAAGTAATTTTTAAGTCAATTGTACAGAAGTTAATATAGAGACCTAGGAGAACTCAAAAACGAAGGTATTGCTAAATTAAAATTACAGGCATGAAAGAAAAAAATTCAGGAGCAATCTATGGCGTCAGCAGCTTTCTTTTCCAATCATCCTGCATCCCCCTGAACTAAAAAGGCATAAGATCTTTTCAGTCTCTCCTTATAGTTGCTGTTGTCCCTTGTTAGCTGAAGTTTTGGCACGAGCACTGTAGATTCAGATGTGCAGACTCTGTAGCTCTGATGAATGATTTCCCATCCCTCCTCCTCCTGGGATCAAACCTGGCAAACGGGTTAGTCTTGTACTGTTATGGAGCTTCTGGAGTTTTACTGAAGTATTACATTTATTTAGTAGTCTGATGGTACCTGATGTGATGCCTGATGGACTTTCAGAACACATTTTCCTCTACTTTTCAGGTTACTTCCAAATAACTGAAACCCAAAATCTTAACAAGAGCATAGTTGTGCCAAAGGGAACATTTATTCCATAAATAGAAAGTAGAATGCGCTAACTTGGTTGTGTAAGAACATGTCACAGAGGTTTGTTGTGCCTCTGGGTTGGGGAGAGGCCTTGCAGAGTTGGTTTACCAAAAGCCCAGAAGAGGCAAACCCATTTCTTGAGCACAGGAAAGCATTCAATGCTTATGGCTCTTACAAGCACCATTTCTGGCATGACCATTTGAATCCTTAATAATGAAAATATATTCTCATCTAAAATAAGCTGGTTTTACTGTTTTCTTCTACCTGTTTGTGACTTGGAAGTTGACTAATTGAGAAGAAGATACCCCTCACTCAGGACCTTTGCTGTTGGAATATGCTGTTCTCCAACACTGTGTGCAGTGTTTGTTGGTAGCAGTCAATACCCAGGAGATGCAGAAAGCTGAAATCCATTCGTTATCAGGGGAATGAACAGTGCAAAGTCACTGCTCTGGGAGGGGCAGGGTTTTGATGTTCTGGCATGACTGAATAGTCAGGTGCTCTCGGAATCAGCAGCTGCTGCAAAGTTGTGGGTGTTACGAGATGGAAACCATTGACTGCAGTGCTGATTATCTAAACAGCTCTTTTGTACGCTGGCAGCAGTGGAATTTCTCTTCCTTCCATTTTCCGGGTGACTTCTTATCAAGTATGACAGCTTGTCATGTGTGATCATCGTCACATTAGTCCCGTGAGAATGGGTGCTCCTCTGAGCACCCTCATCCCTTCCATAGACGGTGCAAGCACAGGTTCAGACAGGGCTTGGCACTTGCACACACTTGTTGCACTTGACTCCAAAGCAGTGCTTCAGTTCTTCAGAGAAGCGACTGACAGGGACTGACAGGGCATTAACCAAAAGGAGGAACGGTTTGCTCCTCTCTGGAATTTCTTACTCAGAGTGGCAAAGAGAGACTGCTTGGGGAGGGATTTAAGAAGCTAAATAAAGTTATTCTGAACATGTGTGGTTAAGTAAAATGGAATTAAACTGATTATCCTTTGTTCTTTTAGACTGGTCACAGAAATATATGGAAACATTTTACACTGACTTAAGCATACATTGGTTTAGAGGGGTACTTGTGCTGAGTTTTTAAGCATTAACACACGTTCAGTGGGTTGATACTGCGGATTTTTAACTTATTTTTCAGTTGTAGGAGACCTTGAAAGCTCGTATAGTGGTTTTTTAAATACAGAAAATGCACCGTGTACTTTACTAGTGGGCAGTTAACTACACATCTGTGTGTGTTAAGTGCTTTTACGGTTTTCAAACACCCTTATATGAAATTTAGTGATTCTATGTGTCCATTGTGGAAGAAAAGGGAAGGCAGTACAACACTTAAAGTGAGTTCCAGCAGAGACACAAACCAAAGAAAACAGGCCATAAAGCTCTCATTCACAAGACCACCACATTATGATTTAGTGCCTTCAAAACAGGAATGAAAAAAGATGTGCCAGAAAGCTCCACTGGCTGTTAACAGGACTTACCTGAAGATCTGGATGTGAAATGAAAGTGATGAGGAGGAAATTGAGTCAGATGATTGCACCATTACAGATATAAATCCTTTCCCTTTTTGTTTTCTTCAACTGAGTGAAGAATGTCCGTAGAGCAGAACATTGTGTGGATGCCCTGGTAGAGCTGTAGCCCATGGTGTAGGTGCAGAAAGGGTGAGGTAGGTTGGCTTGTCAGTATTTGCGTGAATTAGGAAGAGACAGTGGACATGGGTAACCAGAAGCTCAGTCAGGAGGTGGTATGTGAGTCGTGGGTGTGACAGAACATGAAGTCCCAAAGAATGTCTTCAGAAAAAAAGAGAATTCTGAGGAATATTACGAAGCAATTCCATTTTATCTCCAAGTAGGGCATTTTGAGGAATGGAGTGAAAGGAAGAAGAAAATTGCAGTGGTGGACTCTTGGTTGGTGAAGTTCAGTGAAAGCGAGAAGTGAAGCAGTTAATGGAACAGTTCATGTAATGTGCCCTAAGAAAGGGGTTTGAAAACATGCCTGAAAGCTGATGGAAGAAACAGAGATGAGCAAACCCAAAGAAAAAGCAGCCAAATAGCAAGAGTTTTGAGCTGAAACTCTGTCAAGGACATCTAATATTTCTGTTAGTACCATCCCATAAAATTTACTTGAGTAGTTACCTTCGCCATACCACCTTATGTTGGAAATGCTGACATTTAGCAGGCAGTTCCTTAAAGATTCAAATGTCCTAAATACCTTGGATTGTTTAGAAACAGTTTTGTGTCTCTTGGTGCAGCATAATGATTAAGGTGATTGAGAGTCTATGTAATCCTGACTGATACGGCTGAAACAACTTTTTGTTACCGATATCTAGAGTCAGCACATAGAATATGTACTTGTGACCCCAAACCATGGCATGTGAACTTCTGGGGATACGTAGCCATTTCAAATTCGTAAATTTCTTGGTTAGGAGAGGAGAACTGACAATTGACTGACAATTGTGGGGTCCTTTGCCTCTAGTCTTACTTGTAAACCCAGTCTTAAATTCTTTCATTGTGGCCTCATGACCCTGAGGAAATGAGGCACAGTTCACAGGTTTCAGGATTCTTCATTGATGTCACTGCATAATTGCTCTGAGAATGTTGTAGGTTTTGCAGGCATCAATATAAATTTTATATTTTGCTACTAAAAATCAAGTTTGTGCCAGTCTGCTTTGTTTTGGTGCAGTTTGATAATAAGTGTATTAGGTATAATGGCTGCTTGTTTATGTGTCTTGGTTTGATTTTGATCTTCAACTGAAGATGCTGCTTTTAAACCTGGTATGTATTCTGTTTGAAGCCTTACAGTTCTTTTTTTTTTTTTTTTTTTTTTTTTGTAATATTTAAAGCACCAGTTCTACCTTGTATAGGCCTGGAAGTTTATCTGTTTCTGGGTTCATGTAATAAAACTTTCGTAGTAAGTCCTCTTGAGGGATCATACTTGTTGCTGTCTGAAACAGAACTTTCACCTTGAATTCCTTTATACTTTCAATACCATTTTCCATTATCTACCTGGTTCGAAACATGGAATTAAAACATTTGAATGATTTCCCTGGTTTCTTTCAGGGACTCAACAACAGCTTATGGCACAACATGCTTTGGAGAAAGAGGCTTTGGAGAAGATTAAAATAGAAATCGAGGAGGAGCTAAAACGTCTTGATGAAGAAATCTTGGAAGGTGCTCTTCAGGTTTTCCCGTTTCAATCCATAATCTCTATGCACTGTAATGGTGGTTAATTTGTAACAGGTACTCTAGTTAAAGAGATTTTTGAATACGTTGAATCTCTTTATCCTCCTCCCCCCACAAGATTTGTACACACTGTCACATGGAGTAAAATAGTTAAACGTTACCATTTGGAGTGGTGGAGCCCGGCCAAAGCAAACAACTGGATGACATTTAATAGGCTACTATAAATAATGAAAAGTAAGTGGCCCTTAAGCTGCTGCAGTTGATGGCAGAAGTCCTCAGGAGCTAATATTTCGAGGGGTGTGGACTTAAACCATCAGATTTCTCCCTTCCACCAGGTTTATTTTTTGTGATGTGCTTTGACCTGTGGATGTGGCTTTTATAGGACTCCCATCAAGGAATGATTTCAAACCCATCTTTGCTTTGCATGTGTGTTGCAAATTGGAAATCTGAAATAGAAACACTCTAGAGCTGTTTAAGTTCATTCATATGGAGCTTTCTTAGAAGTTTTAAACTGAGAAGGAAAAGGTTATATGAACAAAATAATATTTAAAAAAATGATACTCTAGTACTGCTGCAGAGATGTCCATGTGTGGGCAAATTTACCATGGAAAGAGGCTCTTTGCTGCTCCATCAGGGTTGGCATCAGCTTAAAATGGGAGAATAGCTGCACATTCAGCAAACTTGCTGGTTGGGATGCAGTTGTGAAACAAGAGCTGGAGGGGAAATGTAGTTCAAAGTCATCTCTGCCTTGTAAGTAGCACTTTCAGAATGTATTTGGACAATTTTACTATGATTTGTTCATTGCATGCTTTGACTACAGAGCTGTGATTTTTTTCATCCCTCATGTAAACTGTGTTAAGTGCTGGGATAAGAAATCTGAGACTGTTGATGTTCTTCTGTGAATCTGTTTTACTTTGTATACCTTCTTCTCTCAGCATTTACCACGACAGGGTTTGACTGCCACACTTCCCCAGTGTTCAGCCCTGCCAATCCAGAGAGCTCAATAGAAGACTGCCTGGCTCATTTGGGGGAGAAAGTGTCCCAGGAGTTGAAGGAACATCTGCACAAAGCACTGCAGAGCTTGCTTAGCAAGTGAGTTTCCATTTGCTTTTTCGAAGGGGAGGTGTTTCCTTTTGCACTGTGACTGCTGCTGAAATGCTGGAGTTCGGACTGCATCTTGTACTGCATTTCTTTGTTTTTCAATGTTCCTTTATCTGGCTGGGGTTTTTTTGTTGTTGTTGTTTTGCGATGTAATGTGCAAATACTTCTTTGTGGTATTTGCCCTTTGCAGCAATGTAAGTTCTAAAATTTTTCTAAGCTTTTGTTACTGAATTTCTGAGGCTGCTTCAAGCAGTTTGAGTTGCTGGTGAAAGTGGCAGCTGCCATTGCCAGTTTCATGCATGCTGGGCTGTAGCCACATTAACTTCTTTGGCCTCACAGCTAAGAGTGGAGCTGAAGGTGTGTTTGTGGTCTGGCCCATGATGAGTGGGAGAGTTTCCCTGAAAGGATGGTAGTTAAAAACCTTGTGACCACCCTTCAGGTACACATCTGAAGCAGATGTTGGCCCCTGGGCTAACCTTGGTGCCTTAACAGCTGTCCTGCCAGTTTAAGCTTATTGTTTAAATAGCACATTGCAGTTGGCATGCTAGTGTCTTAATTAATGTCTTTGCAAATTGGTGCAGTTGTTGTGGTTGCTTGGTTTTCTATTATAAATTTCCAGCCTGAAATTTATGGATTCACGTGAACTACTTGAGGCTTTTCTGAGTGACCTCCAAAATGTGTTGGTAGAGAGCTGGATTTGGAAGGTGCTGCTTTAGGAACAGTTGCATAAATGCAGCCGTGCATTTAAGTGGTTCTAGCTTGTTGACACCCTGATGTTCTAGGCTTTGTCTGTTTTCTATAGGAAAATATTTGCATTCCGAGTAATTTATTTGTTTATGTATGTACATACATATAATCTGAAATGCCTGTGAAACCGTGTTGCCTTTTTCTAAGGCAAAATAGAGTTACTGTTTAATCTCTTGATAATATCCTTCCTGCAGCTGTTGCTGCTCTTCTCATCCCACTGATTGATTTGGATTTGGTTTCAAAGAATTAATATGCCAAGGAAGTCAAGAGAGTGCCCTTAAAATGACAAACCCAAATTATGTTTTCCCCACTGTGCTTTAACTCTGTTCTTTTCCCCTGTTGCTAGAGCAGTGCTCTTTGATGCAATACTTATTTATTTGGCTTACATTTTCCTGCCCTCTCACATGCATATAAACAAGTGTTAAAGTACAGTAGGCTGTTAGATCATGACAGGTTCCTGGAGTTCAATAAGCAGTTTTCTGTCCAATGCCAGTTACCAGTGTTTCCATTAAACTGAAGTCTGAACTTGCCTTTTGTAATGATCTGGCTGAGGACAGCTGCTTTTGAAGCAGTGCATCTTCTGCTGTCACTTGGCAG
The DNA here is from genome assembly GCA_008033365.1 of Pseudorectes ferrugineus. Classification (NCBI taxonomy): domain Eukaryota; kingdom Metazoa; phylum Chordata; class Aves; order Passeriformes; genus Pseudorectes; species Pseudorectes ferrugineus. Next base: position 16,490 of record QWTY01035024.1, read on the forward strand.
AAAGCCTTTGCTGTTACTGACTCCTAGATGCCATTTTGGAAGAAAGAGTATGGAAGAGAGGAATTTCATCATCCCAGTTCAGAGGAGTAGAGACATAAATCTAGAATAGAGGTATCTACTGAAATATGAAGGGGTTTTGTGATCAAAAGTGCTGTTTCTTGCAAATAAAGGATTCAACTCTAATGCAGGCAAACAGTCTGTGTTGGTCCATAGCCTGTATTGTTTATAAAATTTTACTCTGCATTGGCCTCTAGCTCAGGTATGAATTTCTTAGTGGAATGTTCTGTCTTTAAAGTCTTAGATTATAAAAAAAACATATGCAAGAGCTTATACATTTTCTAGCATATCAGAGAACCTGCTTATCTAATGTCTTTTAAGTTGTAGAGTGTCAAATCATTACGAAATTCACTTAACCAGTTATATGAAATTGTGTAAGTGGAAGAAGGTGATGCCTTCCTGACCC
>QWTY01035024.1:17081-38384 GCA_008033365.1 Pseudorectes ferrugineus
GTTCTTTTGTTTCCTTTTATAACTTTCAGTGTTGGTTTAACTTCTGCAGGCCGGTGACATATCAGGAATACCGGGAGCGCACGCAGGAGGCAGCTGCTCATGCCACTGGATGGAACAAGGTACCAGATCAGTGACTTGCACTTGGATATGTCTCGTGTCTCTTTGATGTCCGTGTTGTTTGTCCTGGGTACAGTTGTGCTTCACAGAGGGCCAAGAATAGAAAGAACTTGGTTTTAGTATGAAATAAATTGCACTCTCAGAGTGGTAGATATGCATAGAGTGGGTAGTTTTATAGGTAATTTATTAGAAGTTATTGAATGGAAGTAATGGAAGTGTTGGGTCAACCTTCCTTTAGGCCAGTAAAATGAAAAGTTAGATATGTTGCTTGACTTATTTTTTTTTAATTCCCAAGAGAGGTTAATTTCTGCAGCAGTTTTGGAACGAAATCTGTGACAGTTTTTTCATAATACTTCTCTACTCTTTCCCTGCTCCAATGTCAGGTTTAAAATATATGTAAAAAAGGGTGCTGAACGTGGTGACAAAAATTGACAGTATCTTCATGATATTTAAATTGTTCAGAAAATGTAAGGATGGTGTTCCTACCTGGATTCAAGAGTAGTTATCTCAAATGATAGGAATCTTCTTTTTTAAACAAAATGCAAATCTGTAAATGAATTATCTTAAAATACTTCTAATGTAGAATGAGTAGATTACTCTTCCCAGATTCATCTTTCATTAATCATTCAAATTCATCACCTTAATCATTCTCTGATGGGTTCAGTGGGCATCAGAAAAAGAATGAAAGAATGAAATAACTACTTGCAAATTTAATCACAATTTGAGTGTTAAAATGTAGTCTTAAATTTAAAATAGAACAAGAAATCTTTTTTCCCCCTCTTTACATTTTTTTTTTCCAGAAAGACTTTTCCCTGACTAGATTTCCCTGCTTACTTCAGAAACTGTTCATCTACCCAAGGGTGTGGGCACTTGTAAAGCAGTTTAATAAACATTGCATGACAAGTTACTGCCCATGGCTCCAGCAATTATCATTGCTTTATGTGTGTGCTCTTTCAGTTTGTCATCTTGTGATTCACAGCATTTCAGTTTAAACAACCATGAAATCTGATTATCAAGAAGGTGGCTTAAGCTAGCACATTGTACTTTTCAGCTGGTGGAAGCTAAAACCAAGCATAAACCCAGTCATTGTGGTTCAGCTGGCAAGGGAGGAGGTGTGTGGGGCTTCTCAGGTCAATATGCTTTGGGTCCCCACCTCCTGAAGATGCAGCCCTGTGTGGATGAACGGGCTGCATTTGGGGGTTTATGATTCAGCCCTCATTGCTGCTGCATTCCTGCAGCCCCTGGGGCTCGTGGATTTCGGTCCCCATCACTTGTGGTGGAGAGCATCATCCAGAACGTCTTTGTCATCGACTATGCTTGCCCGTAACATTTGTTGCTACAAAACATATAGTCCAAAAGCAAACCAGAATGGAAATTTTGTACCCTAGCACAGCATCTGTTTGTATTGTTTTTGTGCTAGCTTGGAGCTCCAGGAATGCTCAGCAGTTCCTTCAGTAATCCTTGTTTTGAGGAGATGGAATACATTTGTGTTGGTTTAATTTCCTTTTAATTTCCTTTATCATCTCAATCAGAATTGTGTTTTATAACAGAAGAGATCTAGATACCTTTCCTCCCATCTCAGCCCAGCTTAATTTTTACTCTAAAGAAGCTGTTAGAAAAATACGTTGATGTTGGATTCTATAAAGGAAAAGGGTCTTCATCTTTTATTTGAAATAAGTCTATCATTAAAAAAAAACAAAACCCAAACCACCTCAAACAGGGCAAATTGAATTTCTATAATAAAATAAACATAATAAAAGAATTTGAAATCCTCCACTGCTGAGTTTTTATGCTTTTTGCTTAAAACTGAATATTTTATACATAAATACAAAATGCATAATCCCACTATTGTCCATCATCTGAAAGGATAACAGATACTGGTTTTGAGAGCCAGTTGAACTGGTGAGTGGGTTAGCAGTCATCCTAGTGTCCCATTCTTACTGATTAATGGGGGCAAAAATAGTGCAACAAAAATGTAAGAAATAACCATGTGAAGAATTAGATTAATTTTAAGTTGAAATAGTCAAAAGGTACACAGAACTGCAATAATTTTGGATATAGCTTCCTCAAAGCCTCTGAACTTGCTTTGTAATATTTTTTTGGTGTACATTTAAATTTGTAATACTGTACAATGGGATTGCAATAGTATAGTGGACACAAGTGTTTCATTTACACAATCAGCTATCTTCTGATAGTAAAGTGGGTTTTATAATGATTCCCTAGAAGTTTTCTCCTGCCAACTATTTTTTGTGTCTGTTTTTCTTCAGTCAAAATATAAATAGCCCCCTAGCATTCCTTCCCAGGCATCCTGGTGGAGGGAGTTGCAGTTGCTTTGAATTGCAAAGGCTGTATTTTTACTTTGCTCTAGTTAAATCTCACCACTGTTCACAGAGCTACTCTTCTGTACAGAAAGGTGGTGTTAACTTTTAGGGAAGTACTGCAAGGTAATTTCTTTCATGAATTTAGGGACAGTCTCATGCAAACCTGCCCCTGTTCCTACTGGTCTCAGAGGCAGAAGTGTCAGTAATTTCAGCAGGAAAGGAGAGCTGGGTGGTGTTTGTTGGTCTGTGCAGGACTGGATGTTAGAGTTTGAGTTTGGTCCCTCACTCTGAGGCCTGGAGAGGCTTGCTGAGTTTGGGGGGAATGGATGGATTAGGCATCAAGTTGGCAAAGGAAGAAGGCAACAGTCATGTTCACTGTGCCAGCGTTTGAGCTCCCTTCATTTCCCAAGCAGCCTTTTCTTGCCTTTGTTTCTCTTGCCTTCAGCTTTCAGTAAATGTCAAATATTTTGAGCTCTCAGTGTTCATGCTGCTGTAGAGTTATGTGGGTGTGCCCAAAGCCTCTGAAAGATGTCTAGCCTTGACAGCTTTGGTTTTTTTGATCCAAGAAGATTGAAGTTTCCTCTGACACCTCACCTTGACCTGCTCCTTATATCTGTGCACTGTGATCTTGCACCTCTTCTGCCTCTGAGTTGAGATTAATTGCAAGAAACTCAAAAAACCCCAACACTTTTAAAATTCAAACGCTTTTAAAATTCTGACACCACAACATTCCTAGTGAAGAGTTAACAGTTACCAGTGTTAACTGTTGATCACAGAACAACAGTGCTATAACCTGTCTGCCACATCTTGGACTCCTTTGTTAATCAGCTGGAGCATCTTAAATTTATCAGATTATGGGCATTTTTTAGGCCCTATCTGGTTTTAGTAGTCAATCTCAGTGTGAGGCCACCATGAATTTAGTACAAATCTCAGTTTCAGCTTACTTTGCCTATTCATCTTCCTCCAGCTTTACACACTAAGGTCTGATTTCTGGGAATAGTAACGCAGGATATTTACAGAAAAGAAAACCAGGCTGATGGGGGAAGAGACTGGAAAAGGAAGGAGGCATTAGGAGTTCAGTATGAGCAGTAGTAGAGCCTTCATCTCCCTTAGGCAGCTGGGAAACAGCGTTCCAGTGTGCACAGTGAATAGATGTGCAGTGCAGTTGCCTCAATTAAAATGCAGTAAAACAAATATTTTTCTCTTGTGTCATAATAATGCTTTTTCAGATGCTAATGACTTCAGTTCATACCAGTTTCCTGACCTTGGCGAGGTGCTGCATATCAACATTGCCCAGAGGGCCACTTGTGTGCTCTAGGAGAATAAATTTAGAGTTTAAAAGTTCGGCTGCGTGTTGTTTAGGCAAACAAAAACATCATTTCAGAAGGAAGTGTCTAGAACTGTATAATGTGAGGGAGGTGGATTCACAGAGTCTTGCATCTTCCAGAGCAATTTAGGTTAAGGCTGAGCATTCAGTTAAAAGGTTTCTAAAGAGGAATGGGAGTAGAAAATGAGGAAGGAAAATCTCTGTGTGTTAAATTTGGTATCAGAGGGAGAGTTTGAAATGGAAAGGGCTTTGTGTTTGTCATTTTAAACATGTTTGTAATGTTATGCTGCTGGGTGGAGGTGTTTGTTTCTGTCCTGTCTCAAACCCAAGTGTGACTGTCTGGTGCAGTGTTCCTACTCAAGGATGTGGATGAGTTTGCTGTTTGCATTTGGATGCATATCCCTTCCAGCTATTTACGATGTTGCATCTTTCCACTTCTGGCATAGCAAGTTCTGGGCCCGTTCTGCTTCTCTACCTGAATCCTGTCTTGGGAAAAAAGTGGGGCTTAAGAAAACGTTTCTGCAGTGGTGTTCTGTGAAATTCTCAAGAATTTCAGAGTGGGGGTTTTTGCTTAGCAGATTAAGTGCTTCTTTTTTAGTGCATTTTATTGTGTGCTTGCCTTGTGTCTTCTCAGAAATGAAGTGTATAGTCCCTGGTATATTTGGACTTGAAGATTCGGACCTTTTCTGTGGACACATGAATTCTGTTCTAGCTGCACAGTAGTATTGATAATGCTTTCTGTATTTATGCACAACTCTTGTTTTTTGAAGGTCTTGGTGCCCCTGGTTCTGTTACAACAATTTCTGATGGAGTTGACCAGACGGGGCCAGGAACCACTGAGTGCCCTTGTGAACTTCGGGGTGACATATCTAGAAGATTATTCTGCAGATTATATCATTCAACAAGGAGGATGGGTAAGAAGACCATGTTTAACTTTCATACTTTGTTCAAACCTTATTTCTGAGCGTGATCCTAGTAGGAGTGAAAGCTAAGAGGGGTTGCTAGAAGTAAGCAGATGCAAGAAGGAATGACTCAGAAAAAGAAATAAAAAAAATAATCAGGAGGTCAGGACCAGAAAGGGATCTTGGGCAGTCGTCTCTTTCTCTTCTCTGCCCCAAGGCAGAACTGACTTTCAACCATTCATTTCTGATGTTGATATTAAAGACCTGTGTGATTGGCCTCCACAATTTCCCCAGGCAGTCTGTTCCAGTTCTTTGCACGTCTGCTTTGTTGGATTGCTGCTGAAATTGAAGAGGTCCTTAGGTGTCAGATAACAATTAATTTTCATAGAGTATGTGTTAAGGTGCTAATTTGTTGCAGTTTGGTGAGCTTTGTGCTTCCCTGTTAATATCCATGGAGCACTGCATTTGGAAGCAGACACCCGTAACAAGAGGTACTGTGCCTGAGAGGCTCCTCTTTTTAATGGTATCTTCATCCTCTGGTGACTGCTGGAAAAGGTATATGGGTTTTTTCCTCCTCTTAAATTTCAGAGAGTTTCTTAGCAGATAAGAAAGTAATTGTGGAGCACTTCATACAGAAGGTACTAATTTATTTTTATGGTAAGTGATAAGATAGCTAATGCATATTAGACTTTATTGCTGTATGGGAACATGCATAGAATGAGCAATCAGGATTTTTTTGTGCTGCATTTTTCCTTGCAGAAATCTTTAATTCATGGTGACCAGTGTTCCTGAGTCATGGCATGCTGAGAAAGTTTCATTTAGAAATACTTCAGAAAGGCAGCTCACAGCTGATGAGCTGGGTCTTGAAGGCTGAGCCTAAGATTACTGGGTTTGGGAAGGATGCCAGATTTGAATAGAATTAATCTGGGATTTGTGAAATGGCTCCAGCAAGCTGATTTATTCTAAAAAGAAAAGCTGTTCAGGAAAACCCAGTGGTAAAAAAAAAATACTAGTAGGAAAAATCTCATTCAGAAGCTTCTCGTATTTCAAGAGTTTACCTGAAGGGTTTTTTAAAGAGTAGCTTGTTCCAGAATTTCTGCACATCTGCACCTTCTTTATCTGTTCCCTTCCCAGCAATTGTGGAGACCAGTTCCCAAGGCCTCCAGGAGGGATTGTTTGTCTTTAATGCACAGAAGCACTAACAGCGTGCAGCCAAATGACCTTAGGTCATTTGATAAATGCACTCATATCTCAAAGTATTTTCATCCCAGGGCAGGCCCTTACTTGCAGCTTTTAGACAGATCGATGTTAGTACTTTTTTGCTTTTCTGCCTTGTTTTTTGACCTCCAAAAGGGCTGTGCTGTGTTCTCCAGCCCCTTTTTGAGGCCTGCTGTAAACACACTTCATAGAGCGCAGAGCTTCTGAAAACAAGCGGCTTTCCAGCACGGCCTGCGAGGGAGGGGGCTGTGCTTTGTGTTTGGGTGACTGTGCACGGATGTACAGATCCGGGTGGCGGTGTCCAGCGGGCTCCGAGCGTGTCTGTGCACATCCAGCCAGGCAGAAAATCAGACTGACAGGCAGGGCAGCAAACGAGCCAGAGCTATTTTTGAAACAGCACAAGAGGCAAGGAAAGAGACAAGGTGATGAAAATCCTTTCCAGATGAATTAATGTAGCTGCACTAACCTTTGTGAGTTGCTCTGGGGATGGGCTTGGGGACCCACTGGGCATGTGGCTTTTTGAGGAGGAAGGGGAATATATGATTATGTTGTATTTTTTCTTCCCTGTAAGGAAAAGGTTCATTTTTACCCTGTGGCTTGTTTCTGGGTTTGTTCCGAGTCTGTGGGATGGCAGTGCTGGGAGCAGGGCATGGGGCCAGCATGGAAGAGGTTGTGTTCTGAGAAAGGCTGGGAGCCACACAGAAGTGTTGGAGTGTTTGCATTTTTTAAGATAAGCATCTGCCACAGGGGCTCTGTGTGCCGGATCAAGTTGTCAGTAATAATTTGCTCGAGCCATAAGGGCAATGTATAAACCTGGGAGTCTCCAGTGACTCGTGTTGCTGTGACAGTAAGAGGTTCGATTTTTGTGTTATTCTGGAGCGGTATGAAGACGGGTCTTTCCTGCAGCTGCTAAGAGCTTGCTTAAAAGTGAGAAGATGCAAGAATAGCCTGTCTGTTTTTTTGTGGATCTGGAGCAGAGGAGAGCTTCACAGGAGTCAGCTTTTCAGGGGCAGACCTGTAAAGCTCTGTAGTGTCTCTGGTGCTGTCTCATCCCTTGGCACCGTGTAATTTGGGATCTGCCTCAATTTTTGCATTGAAGTCAACCTTTGCCAGGAGGGGAGTAGCCAGTCAAAGGTAAGGGGTCAGCGGAGCCCTTCCCGTGCCCCACTGTGGATCTGTGGAGTCAGAATTGTGCAGAGCTGTGTCATCCCTTTGCTGCATCATTCTGTGCAGCCCCAATGCGGCTGGAGGAGTTCCCAGGGTTCTGCATGTGTGCAAGACTTGAGGTTCTCTTGTGGACTCAGGAGGTTTGTGGGTCCAGGAAAGCATCTGGCTGAGGATGGTGGACAGCTGACCAGAAGCAAAATTTCCAGCTCAAGGGAATAAAGGTTTACAAATTGCGTAGCTATGCAGCAGATTTCAAGAAATTGGCATGGCTTGTGGGAAATGAGAAATTTGATATACTGGAGGATGAGAAGTTGCTTTTTGATTTTCCATGCCAGTCTCACAGAGATATGGTGCTGAGATGGTGTGTTGAAACAATGAGTGTTCCCCTCCCATTCTCCCTCCAGGCACTAAAATTGTAATTCAGCTAACTTTTGATGGCAGTGTGGGACTGGGATGTACTGGTGGGTTGGTTGGCTGGTGAGGGAATGGCTGGCATATTTTTATGCTCCCTCTTTCACTAATTGCTCTGACAGGTTTGGCTGCAGCTCTTGCATTTACCTGTTTGACTCCTTAAGTTTTGGCCTCTCTTTTGGAGCAAAAAGTGTGCTGGGCATTCCAGATTCTCTAAACAGACACGTTTCTTCCTCCTGACTAATGGGTCGACTGGTCCTGCTAAGACCTTCCTTTTTCATCTTGAGCCATTGCAAAACAACACCCAGCCTGATTTACAAGTAGCTTTGTTCTTTTCTTTCCCAAAAGCAAAGTTAGGGCTCAGCAAACAGACATACAGTGTGTACATGCTCTCCCCACCCCTTTCCTCATCTCCCCACCCCTTCCCTCATCTCCCCTCCCTTTTCCTCCTCTCCCCTCCCTTCTCTCCTGGTACCTCCCCTGCCTTTTTGCTCTCTCTGACTTCTCCAGGGCTCAATGCTGCTGCATCAGAAGCAATTCTTGGTCTCCTGGAAAAGTGCACAGTAAGACCAGTCAGTTGGTAAGGATTCTTTCCTTCTTCCCTTCCCACCCCTTCCCGAACAATTTATTTCTCCTCAAGTTCTGCCGATCCTGTTTTCCGTGGTTAGATTTCATCTGTATAGAAATATCTGGGAATGCCTATAAGGAGGAAAGAGTGTAAGATTTCTTGGAAGCTAGCTGCCTTTTTTTTCTCTCAGATTCCCATTCCTGTTAGCAGCCCCTCTGCTTTTCCCTTGTTTGAACCTGTTTATCAGAGTGCAGTTAATAACCTTTCTTCTCAGCACAAGCCTGGGAGTTATATTTGTGACCCATGGCAGAAATTGTCTCTGCCTTCCCAGGGGTCTTGTCTCATGATTTGCCTTTAACCAGTTAACTGCCCACGCTGAAGGGAATAAAAGTAAATTTGCTTGAAATCTGCATAGTGTTTACAGTTTCCTATCTCAGCCTTAGAGGAGCTGTTTTCTCTGTGTCTCCAGTGTTTTGTCTTGGGCTTTGCAGCTGGTTTAATTGTTTTCTTTGCTGCTGGTGGTTGAATAATACACATGTTACAGAGTGTTAACAGTCTGCAGGAGAAAGAGAGTAAAGAGCCAATTGTCATCCTAGGGAAGTGAGGTAGTCGGTTTGTGCTTCTGGAGATGAAAATCTCCTTCTGCAGCAGTCCAGGTGTCTGCCCTGGGAATGACAATGCAGAAATAGAGAGACGTGCTCTGCTGGAGGAGAGAGAAGTAAGTTTCATGTGGCAGAGATGCAAGAAAGGGCAGTCTAGTTAGAGGAGTCCTAGAAAGGAGTCTTCCTTTCAAAATAATTCTATTTTATGCTTGTATCATGGAATACTGCAGTGAAGTGTCCACTTTTATTTATATGTAACTTCTTTGGTACAGTAATAGATTTTTTTAATTTTTAGGCACTGTGGCTGAAGAAGGACATGAAATGGTTAAGGAGCAACTAGGTCTCCTTTCTCTTTTCCCTTCCAACAACTTAAAATCTGAAGAAGTGGTCTATAAATAACTGAATTTACCTCATTTAAACCCATAAGACTGAAACCTTAAAGGGTATTGCTTTGGTGCTTTCTGCAGGTTGTAGAGGTTGTGTTGGAAGGCAGGGATGGAAGAGGATCATTTCTGCAGGCTGTTCTACCCAAAGCATTCCTTGAAAGGAATGAGAGCAGTGACTGCAATATCAGAGTGCTTTGGTGTAGTTCACTCGACCTTTTTTTCCTTTTTTTCTCCTTAATAAAATGTGCAGTCCTATTTGTAAGAACTCTGCTCTCTTTTTCTTGGCTCCACCTATCTTGACAGTTTCAGAGGGATGAAGAGAGGCGCAGTAAGTGCCTGAGGGCTTTTTGTGACTTCTTTATGTTTTGAAATGTTTTGTTCTGGATCTGAGTGTTGTCAGCAGCTCCTTTATAATCCGTTTCTCTGAAGCATAAGCCGGGTGGTGCTGTCAGGTCTGACTTCCACGAGGGTCTGAGAAGGTTTGGTATAATGGGGCTGGGGACGGAGACAGGGAGCAGATGGAGCCACAGCCTGGGCACAGCCAGGTGGGAGTGAAGCTTCCTGGCCAAAGCAGCCATCCCTGGGCACAGGCCCTCCTGCTCCAGCACAGAGCTGCTCCTCTGCCATAGCTGCAAATCATAAAGTGAGCGCATTCCCAGCTCGAGGGAACGTTGTTGTTGTGGGAAGTTTGCTTATTTCCCCGAGGGAGATGTCTTAGGATCCCTGGACACGGGCCAGTTCATCACTCCTTGCCTCTTGTTTTTCAGACACTGGAATTAACTTAAACAACTTAAAATTTGTGCATTTTAAGCACAAATGCATTTGATGGGTTCCTAGTGCTCATTGCTGTGACACTGTTGCTGTGGGGAAAGCAGCCATAGAAGCATAGAATATCCTGAGTTGGAAGGGACCCACAAGGATCACTGAGTCCAAGGCCTGAATCACACCATGTGCCTGAGAGCATTGTCCAAACACTTCTTGAACTTCATTTCTCTCTGGGATAGGTTATGTTACAAGAAAGTCAGTGCCCTCACCTAAGAAACTTTCTAGCTCAGTTGAGTGTTTGAAATTTTTAGGATAGCCAAGATTGCTCTCCTGGGACAATGTGTTCTGTCAACATTTCCTCTTGAACCTCAAGATGCTGTTTTTCTCAGGGATTTTATGTGGCTCTGTTTAGTTTCGTGTTGAGGGGTTGAAGCTCAGGGAACATGGAGGTTTTTTCCCCTGGTGGCACTCTCTGATCTGTACAGAATTTTTGCCTGTGTTGGACAAAATCAGGATCTGGGGTGTACAGGTGGCTTGCTGGGTTGTGTATTTTTCAGGTGGGCTTTTTTGTGTCTTCAGAAATGGGTTTTGTGTGAGTTGCCTATCCACATCATTCCTTGTTTGTACTTTTAGAACTGAACCAGAGAGACCAGTTGAGCTTTTAAGAGCACTTAAAACCAAACCCTAGAAGAAACTTCAACAGCAGTTAGACACAGTTGTTTTACTTTTCCTGCTCTTAGGAGTTTACAGGGCAGGGCATTCATAGTCTGCTCTAAGATGCAGTAAATGTTCTGTTGGACACCTTAATGGGGATCTCTTCTGTTCAATCACATCTCCATTATAGATGCAATGTGTGCTACTACTCCTGCTATTTTTTGTAGAGAAAAGAGTTGGTTTTATCTTTGAGACATTCAGAATTTTGATTTGAATATCTCTTGGCACCAGGAGCAGCTTCGCATAAATCATGCTGAAATTACTTTGTTAAATAAGGATTTTTTTTCCTTACGTGTAGTTAAAGGTTTTGCTGTTTAGCAAATATATACTACAGTTAATGAGTCTGTTTGTATACACTTAATAATAGATATATTAGAAAACTATAAAAAATAATACAGACAACCTAAGAGTTTTTATGTCTTGGGGGAGGTTTTGTTATGTTTGCTGTCTTTAAATCATAATTGAAAGTTAACAGGTGTTTTTAAGTAATAGTTCTATACTATATTATTGGAGGAGCTTTCAGACATTTTTTTCATTATTTTCTTACCAGTTTGCAGTTGTCCAGTGTAGCTCACCCTGCAGCATACTGCCTGTAGCCACTCCTGAGGGCAGGTGTGCCACATTTGTTAATAGTGCTTCCTGTCACTTGTAGAAGCATCGTGGAACATTCCTGCAAGTCAAACCCCATAGGCTGAGGACAGTGATCGATTTTGGTAGCTGCTCTTTTCCTCAAGACTGCCTCATGGCATGTGGCCATTCTTGCTGTGTTCTAGCCAAGCAGGGAAATCTGTAGTTCTCGGTCTCCTCATAAGTTGTGCCAACTCCTCCCTCAAGTGGCAGTGGTTGGGATCAGGAGTGGCAGGAAGCTGCAGTGAGGGACTTCAGCTTCTCTACCACACCTGACGTGGTTCTCTAAGTATGCTGGATGAGGAGGAGCACTCCCAAGTTTCCAAGTTTCCCATTGCAAATATGAAAAAGAGCAACTCTGATCTTTCTGGTTCAAAGCAGTAGACTGTCTATTTACAATAAACAAAGCAGATAAAGAAATGCTTACATACATTCCTTACTTACTATTAAATCTAAAGTGTAGGGCTTATATAAGGCCTCCTCAGGTTATTAAAAATCCTTCCACATGTTTCATCCTGTCCTGAAATAATCTGCCTGCTGGAGCTTTGCTTCTGGGTCACATCTGTAGATGAATCAAGAGAATTGTCCTAAATGTCATTCAGTTTTTATTGCAGCTGCTTTAAGAGGAAAAAAAACCCACCAAAGTGCAAACCTCAACTGAACCGGCACGAAATCCGAGCTTTATCCGCTTGACTTTATGTATTAAATCTTAATTCAGCTCAAGAAATATTAATCATGTATCCTAAATAATGCCTATTACTGTCTGGATTTTCAATTAAAGATTCATAAGCTCTTAACGAAAAAGTGCTGGAATTACCCACTGCCAGTGTGTCAGCTCTGCCCCAGCCTTCCCAGCCACGGGTGATCTCTCTCTCCAAGCCTGGGGAGTTGTGTCCCTGAGGCACTGACACGGAAGGTAAATTGTCTGTAAAGACAGAAAGGAATCAGCCAGGCTGCATAAGGCTCTGATTTATGGGGAGCCAGCAACTGATAACTCTTTTGAGGTCAGCGCAGTTTGCGTGAGAAAAGGAACAATAAAACTCTTGAGCCCCTTTGGCCCTCCTCCCTCCTGCTGAAGGCAGGCTGCGTGAGTAGTGTTGGTGCACGTATTAATGAGGTATTTGAAATGATGAGGATTGCCCATGCTCCTCGTATAACCATCCCTTCATTTCCTAACCCTCTCCAGAGCAGTTTATTCTGCGTGTTACCCTGTGGATATGTCCAGATCTTATCTGTATTTTGTGAAAAGCACATCTCCAGTGAAAGTACTATTTAGAAGTCTCAGGATGGTTTAAATTTCAGGGCAGTCTCTGTACCCGCTGTCCCCACTGACTACAGGTGGCTCCATCCTCCCCTCCGTGGGCTGCTGAGTCATGGCTCAAAGCCTCTTGGCTTTCACCAGTGCACAGTGTGTGACTTTGGGGAATTCAGGCCATCTGAATGTAGCCCTTGTTGGTGCCTTTTTTGCTACAATCGCCAGAGCTCACAAATCCTCAGCAGCACAGTGTGGTTTTGGAATATTTTTGTATGCGCCTCATGCTGAGTGAGTCACAGCAGCATGGGTACACTTCCATTGGAATGTTAAGAGCTGTTATCAGTGGTGTGTGTCCCTGTTCTTCTAATGTCACACCACAGACGTGGCCTAGTGTGTTGTGATGTGGTGTGGACAGGAAATAAATCCATCCTGATTTGTGCAAGTGTAGAGCTGAACAGAGGGGAGGATAGTACAGAGGTTTGTGAGATTGCAGGTTTTACCCCTAATTATTTTGTTGTTTAATTGCCGTTTTTCTGGGTCCATGTCACCTGTGGAAATAAAAAATTGGCTTTGATCGTAGGTGTCTGTTAGTGGCTTGTATTCCAGTGAGAGTATTTCCTACTTCAGCAACATCCAGAGCAAAACCTGATGGTCAAAGGAGTGAGTGTACAATCTCAGTGTGTGTGGGCAGCAGGCTGCAGAGTGGTGGAAGCCAACCACAGTGACCGACCCCTGCTGTGCTGCTCTCTGTCTGCTGGAACAGGACAGGTTGATGCTGTGTGGGGAGTCCTGTCCTCCCACGCTGCACAGCAGCTCTGGCCCACGCAGCTCCGTACTTGGTCTCTTTGGATCCAGTAACCTCTGCCTTTACTTCAGTTTCTTGGCTCTTCTTTTCCACTGCCCTTAATTTGCAGTGGTGGTTGCTTCCTCCTACGTGTAGAGCTCTGTTTTGTTTTAATGGCCTGAGCTGCATTAAAAAATAAAATTAGTTCTTCTACTGGAACATGACTTTCAAGAAGGTACTGGAGTCTTGAATTGTCAGTGACTGCTTGCAGAGCAGAGCTTGCTCTGGGTTTGGAATGTGGGTGGTGTCTGAACATTTTCACAAGTGTAATGCTTTATTCATTTTTATTACATTCTGAATTAAGACTTTGTGGTGATCCTCAAATGGTTAGTGAACAGCTTAACTGCTTTTAACCCTTTCCCTGAGGAACTCTGTGCATCGTTTCACTTCAGTTTCTGAACATCTTACCAAGCTGGATATCATGTTTCCCACATCTGAGCAATTTAAAGGCATTTATGAAGGGAAGTTTCCTTTCAAGTGTTCTGTAATATTCCTTTGGCCATGTCTTCCAAATATCTTCCAAACTTTCATGGGCTGAGGGTTAAAAACATCTCTGCAAAATAAAAAGTATGTTTGTTTTTAACTGGGATCAGTTCCTGATACAGGTCACTGTGTGGATCCATAAAAAGTTGTGAAACAACCAAGGAGGTGTCTTGGAATGGGAAACTATAGGTAGGAATCAAGCCCCAAATTCACAGGTGTTGGGAAGGGCTTAAAAGTGGGACAACTGCTCAGAGTGCTTTAGGACAACTATTGCATGTGATGGGAGCAGGGAGAAAGAGAATGAATGGAATTTTTTGTTATGATGCACTGTACAGGAAAGCTTGATAATTGAACAAGGAATTTGCACAGAAGGGGCTCCCAGCACTGCAGTACTTGATAGAATGTTCAAATCATTTTTGTTACAAGCAAGAATGTTACTGAATCTTTGTTAATTGTTTCACAGACTTGCATTATATGGTATAGGAAACTTTGGGGTTCCTCTCTGCCCCTATGTCTTTGTCCTCGGTTCAGCTGGGATAGAGTTAATTTTCTTCCTAGCTGGTACAGAGCTGTGTTTTGGATTTAGAATGAGAGTAACATTGATAACGCACTGATGTTTTGGCTGTTGCTAAGTAGTGCTACCCCTAAATCAAGGACTTTTCAGTGTCTCATGCCCTGCCAGCGAGGGGAGGCACCAGAAGCTGGGAGGGAATGTGGCCAGGGCAGCTGACCCGAACTGGCCAAAGGGATATTCCATACCATGGAACATCGAGCCCAGTATATAAACTGGGGCTGATCACAGGGAATCAGTATTTTACACTTGCAGTTTCTCCAGCTGGAGCCCACTGTCAAATTTTTAGGATGCCTACAGATTTTTCCCGGCTAAATAAAAGCAAGCAAACCCTGTCACCATCTCTGGGTGTCTGTGCTTGGTTGTTTGTTTCAACTTCAGTTGTGTAGCCAGAGTTATGATGGCAGTCTTCGAAAGTGAACTTGTTTAAGAATAGCTAATATTGTAGTAAAATACTAGAATTACTGTAGATCCAGCTTGTTGGTACAAAGTAGAAATACAGGCTTCAGAGAGCACTGGAAATGGGATAAAATTAATGTAAGAGGAACACTGTTAGATGAAAACAGACAAGCAATAGAGAGCGCTTGCACAGAAAGGAGTGGGGAGTGGTACTGAGCTGGGATCATGCACTTGCATTTGCTTTCTTTGTTCTGTTGCAGTTTGATTTCAGACTTTAGTATCTTGTCGGGTTAATAATGACCCTGTGGTGTGTTTTAGTGATTAATCGGTGATAAAGTAACGTCAGGGAAAGGAGGAGCTCCCAGAAAAGCTCATATAAGGGGTTCCATTCTCTGGAAACGCCAGCTGGACCAGCTGGGTTCTCTAATCTCTACTGAAATGTAGGTCAGGCAGCTGCTGCTCCTGCAGAGCCCCTCTCATCTTTCTTCCAGCTCACCAAATTTCCAGGTGTCCTGTTCTGTCCCGTACAGGGGAGGGAGTGCTGAAGCCGTCGCTCATGTGTTGTGTCCTCCTTTTTGTTCGTAGGGAACAGTCTTTACTTTGGAATCCGAAGAGGAAGAGTATCCCGGGCTCATTGCAGAGGACAGCAATGACATCTACATCCTGACCAGTGACAACTCAGGACAGGTGAGCCCCCCAGAGTCCCCCACGGTGACCACGTCGTGGCAGTCGGAGAGCCTGCCCGTCTCCCTGTCAGCAAGTCAGAGCTGGCACACGGAGAGCCTGCCAGTCTCCCTGGGACCCGAGTCCTGGCAGCAGGTGGCTATGGATCCTGAAGAAGTCAAAAGCCTGGACAGCAACGGAGGAGGTGAAGAGCGGAGTGAGAACAACTCTTCCAACTCCGACATTGTGCACGTGGAGAAGGAAGAGATACCAGAGGGGATTGAGGAAGCGGTGGTGGCAGCCGGCGCTGCAGAGACCATGCAGGCAGCGTTTCCAGAAACCTCTGCTTCTTTACAGGAAATAAAACCTCCTGAAATTGCTGCTGCTGAAAAAGCACATCCCTCCGCACTTCTGCGTACAAAACAGGAGGAAAAGGGAAAAGCAGCTGAAGAGCTTGTTGAACCTGAAATCCCCGCGTTAAGTAAACCTGTCCCAAAGTTAGCCCCATCAGAAGAAAAGGCTGCACCAGAACCTGAGAAAATACTGCTTCCAGGGGAAAAAAAAGTGGGGAAAGAGGGCCATTTGGAAGAAATAGAAGAGAAATCCTCAGCTGCAGAGGAGAAGCCTATCCTATTGCCAGAAGGGAAATCTATACTGCTGTACGGCGGGGCTGCTGCAGTTGCTATATTGGCTGTAGCAGTCGGAGTAGCGCTGGCGCTTAGGAAAAAGTAACGGAGCTCTCTTGAGGAGGAGGGGGGAGAGAAGAGAGCACATCCAATTTTTGTAGTTGTGTTACCTAAAGGTTGAGCTGCCTGCTGTTTAATTGGACATTTGAGTAACTCAGTGGTGATGAGGTGAGGTTGTTCAATAAGCCTCCAGCTACGGACAATCATGTTTTTAGTAGAATTGGGGCGGGGACTGGTTTTTCGTGATTCAAGTACGGGGGTATTTTTAAAAAAAAAGAAAAAAATTCTGCAAATTTAAGAACTTAAGTGCAGGTGCTGCAGAAAGGGGTGCTCGTACTCTAGGAACTGGAACAGAGAATCCCCAGGGGACGGGGAGAGCCAGCTGCTGCCAACCCCTGGAGATTTTGGCTTCTCAGATTGACCGCTATTGCAGCTGTGCTGTCTTGTCACTTCCCGTTGTGCCCCTGAGCCCCTCCTAACAAACATTAGCCAACCTGAGTCCTGTAGCGAGAGGCTGGTCTCCCTTTTGTCTCAGCTTCCTCTCAGGTACAGCACTGCTCCTCATAACCTTCCAGGTTCCTCCTAAGCCCCAGTGGGACAGTGCTTATTCTTACCTCTTGGCTCACACTGGTTTTGGCCCCTAACGTTTACTGGAGCCCCATCCTGTGAAGATGCTGCCTCTCTATAGCTGTATTATCTCTGAGCATCCTGGTGTTCCTGGGGCAGAGGTGCTGCCCAGGAGGGTGGGGGGGACACTGCTATTTGCTGGTTTGAGAATCCATTTGCTCTGCTCCTGCCCAGCCCACTTTACTGCAACCCTTCAGTTATCAGAGGTACGAAATTCATGCTGGACACGGTGCCGTTGGGATCAGTGCTCTGATATCTGGGGTATATTCAGCAAAAATACAGCAAAACCGTGCGGAAGCAAGGCCAGTGCCTCAAGTGCAATTCAGACGTTAAACGCTCTGCTGTCCTGTGTCACGCTGCAGTCTGCATTGTCTTTCCCAAGTTAAGCACAGAGTGTATTTAGTCCTAACTTGGTCTTGCCTGACAGAATCCCAGGTATATAAAGCAATGGATTCTAGTAACTGAGCAAAAGAGCATTAAACATCTCTATCTGCTTGTTCCTGGCCTGGCCCGGAGTGGTGTTCAGTGCGATTTCTTTTGCGACTGTGAATCTGTAATTAGCTAAACTTACAGGTTCACAAATAATGAGCAAGTTACTTTGGCAAAAAAAGGAAGTACCCCTTCCTGCAGTCACAACACTTCAGGTGTGTGTGGAGAGAAACCTTTCAAGTACTGCCCTGCTCCCCTTAGTCGGATCCAGCCGCAAGCGTTCCTCTTTCAGCGCGTTTGTGTGTCTGTCCTTGTCCATCCTGCAGCTCCGTGGGCAAGGCCTTGGGCTTCCCAGGCAGAACTGTGGATGCATCTCTGAGGGCTGGTGCTGGCACTGTGGCTTAGACCAGATGGAGGAAGGTGAAAGGGAACTCGTGATAATGTAAAAACTAAACATGAAGTTATGGGAATCTTTGCAAAGCACAAAGACAAGGTACTTTTATTTCTAAATAACCATATCAAGAGTACATCTCCTGATGAGCCTGTTTCTTAAGGGATCTCAGAATGAAGAGATCTTAGCATATTCTCTATTTTAGGATATTCTTGCTGCATTTTCCTATCCCAGGATGCTGGAAAGTTAGTCAGAATGTGTCAGAATCTGAGGAATTATTTTTGTTTAAGCTTTTGTGAAATGAATTTTCTAGAAAACTTAATGAATTTTGAACTATGTGTGTGTGAAGTTGAATATTAAGAGGAAGCGTTATTGTGCATATACTGCTGCTGTGGGCTGAACTTGGGAGCTCTGGAGTTCTGGGCTGTACTGTTGATCATCGATTGCTCTTCTTCCATGTACAAAACATAGCAGGTTGGCCTTATCAGAAAAAAAAACCCCAAATATTTTACCACATCGCAGAATGGAATTGACCTTTTTTTGCCATTTTCTGGTGCCCTGCTGGTACTCATTGCTGTGCTGTGTCCCCAGAACGGGTCACAGGCACCTCCTCATGCCACAGACTCTCTGGTGTCTGCCTTCCCCCACCACAGCAGTTCCCTGTCCTGGCCCCTTGCAGGAGTTTCCCTCACGTGGAGGAGAGGTCTCTTTATGGTCCATCTGTCAGGGACATGCAGGAGCAGTTTTGCTTCGTTTCACATGTCGTGTTTATTAAGGAATGGTGCAGTCTGTGAGGTGGCAAGGGCAGCTTTATTGCTTGGTCAGTCAGGGTAAGGCTGCCCCTCTCCTGCTGCTTTGCTGATGGCTTTGGGTTCTTCTCTGGGCATGTTCTCTGTGGGAGAGAACTGTTCTTAACCTACATCCTCTCCTTACTGAAGACGATGAACCTACTTTTGGTACATCCCCACCTCTAGCCACACAGCACGTTACTCTGGAGCAGAGGTGGAGTCTGTGGACACTCTGGATAACTTGTGAACCAACGAGGTGGGGGGGAGGCATGGCTGGTGTTACTTCATCTCTTCTCTGGATGTGGTTGTTTCAGTAGGAGTGTGGAGATGGGTAGAGGACAGACAAGAATGAATCCAGGCCGGCTAGGGAAGAAGTTCCTAACTTACTGGCACAAGGACCCCTGTGCGGCATGAAATAAAAAGCTTCCACGCACAGCAGTGAGAAGGTGGCAGCAGTAGTAAGGAAAAAAAGTGACTGTTAGGCATTTTTGTGGTCAGGCAGAAGCCTTGAGTATCTGGTGTGTTGCTACATGTAATGGAGCATCAGTTGCACTGTATGTTTTGGTTGCTTGGTCCTTTCTTTATAATATTCTTCTCCTTCTAGGGTCTTTTACATTTGACAAGTCAGGAAGAATTTGTACCCTCTTGTCCCCCACCCCACTGACCACGTGTTCAGAAAATTCATTGTATGAGTCTCTTTCCTCTGGGAACACTCCACTAATTAACAAGGTCAGCTGTGGGGTTAAGTTCTGCAGAGTTCGGAGTCCTGTGGACAGAGCTGGGACAGGCCTTGTGGAAGTCACCAAAGGGTGAGTAAGCTCAGATGGCAGTGTTTTTACAGACCTGAGTGAGAGGCTGCACTGTTAAGAGGTGTGAATTAGAAAATGGAAGTTTTCTTCTCCCCTATCTTCAAGTATATTACAGTAATCTTAAACTGCAGGGTCCAATTACCCCGAAAGGTGTGATGCAACCTCTCTTTAGTGGATCTCTTGTGCTGGCAGAGGGAAGGCAGGAGCTATATACTTACAACAGGGCATATAGAATTACTTTCACTTGTGTTGCTTATCCCCTTCCCAGAAGTGCCTCAATATCTGTCCTCGAGTGGCCTGTACTTTAACAAAATATCTACCTTAGACCCATTCACATTATCCTTAGCATACCCTAAAGCTGAGATGCTAAACCAGCAGAGGACTGGATCTGTGAAAAAAGTAGCAAATACTTAAGGAACTGCAGTGGGCAGCATGCTCAACAAGGAGCTGTCAGGGGAGAGGCTTTCAAGATAAGGTGCAACTTAAATTCAGCTGTGCTTAATTCTAAGCTAGGTTTAGTTGGGCATTGTGGCTGGGAGCTGGGCAAGGACTTTCTTCAGCTGGTACTGCAGGAACAAGCTGAGAGCAAAGACTGAAACCCTGAACTCGTCTGTTGCCCAAAAGCCCAAAGTGCAGATGCAGAGCCACTCCCAGCCTGCTGCAGCTCTTGTGTGCTGGGTGGAGCCTGGTGGGCTCCTGCCTCCTGAGTCCCTTAAGCTTCAGAAGGTCCAGGCTGTGGGGCTGTAGGTGGCATGGCAGTGCTGAGCTGCTCAGCTGGCCCAAACAGGAATATTACCGGGTGCACAGAGAGGCAGCTTAAAACCTTAAGGTTTTGGTTCTCACTGGTCTGGGTGGATACTGAGTAGAGGTTCTCACAGTGGGAATTTGGCTGCTGAAAACTACTGAAAATGACTTAGATCTAAAATACTAGATCTGGCCCAACAAAACAAGCAGAGGCAAGGAAGCAGCACTTCTGCAGCCTTCTGTCCCTTCAGATGTGAATCATTGAGCAGCTGCTGCTGGAGGTACTCACCAGTCCAAAGAGAAGCCCCAACCACAGAGCCGGGCAATGCAGCAGAAGCGTGGTCTCTGTTCAGTATTGCATATGGGTTTGGTAGATGCTGGCTGGAGGTGAAGTGCCTGTTGTGGTAGTGTTTGCAGTTTCTTTCCTAACTTGCCTCCTGGAGAGCAGGTCAGTACTACAGGAATCCATCCTTGCTGGGTGCGACGGCTTCATTTTTCATCCTGGCTGGGGCCGTGCTCAGGCAGCTGCAGCTCAAGGGCCAGGTGGAAGCTGCAGTGCTGAGTGCTCTTACACAGGACAAGTTTTGCTGCCAGAATCTCATTTCCTTCCTTCCCACGTAGCACTGATCATAGCTAGGCTAACACTTTGGACTGGATTTTTAAACTAATCAATGCTTTCTAATGGTCACAAATGAAAAATTTAATTAGTGCTAAACAAGCAAGTTTGGTCTTCTTTCATTTTAATGATTGTAGTAGATAAAATAATCTGAGGTTATAAACCTTCCCTATATTTAATGTCAGTTACAGAGGTATGGCAGTACTGGCAAAGCCCTAGTAAGGTAGATCTTGCTATTCTGGCAAAAAACTAGAAATGCTTGTGGCAGTGCAGTCTCTCATTCACTAAGCCAGAGCAAGCTCCTGTTACAGAATTTGAATGTGTAAGTACTAGATTCTTTTGCTGTGAAATGGGGGAGTGGTGTAGAGAGGTGCATACAGCCAGCCCAGCTGTAATGCCTGCGGGCATCAGAAAGCCCAGGGCTTCAGTAGAATGTCATATTCCAAGCTCTATTTGTGTCTGCTCATGTTGGAGCACAATGGGAAAAAGTGTTTCCCAGTGAAAAATTCCTGTTTAATATCTTTATTGATGATCTGGATGAGGGGATTGAGTTTAACACTAGCAGATTTGCAGATGACAGCAAGTTGGGTGCAAGTGTCAGTCTGCTGAAGGGTAGGAGGGCTGTGGGAGGGACCTGCACAGGCTGGATCAATAAGCCGAGTCCAGCGCTACAAGGTTCAACACGACCGAGTGCCAGGTCCTACACTTTGGCCACAACAACCCCCTGCAACACTACAGGTTGGGGACACAGTGACTGGGCAGTGGACAAGCAGGAAGGGACCTGGGGGTGTGACTGACAGCAGCTGAACATGAGCCAGCAGTGTGCCCAGGTGGCCAAGAAGGCCAACGGCACCTGGCCTGGATCAGGAATAG
>QWTY01035025.1:5000-16163 GCA_008033365.1 Pseudorectes ferrugineus
GGAGCTGACAACACCTACCCGTGGTCCCAGGAGGCTTCAATCTATTGTGGGATTTGCCTTTTGAAAACCTTATCACAGTTTATCAGCCCAATGTCATCGCACTCAGCGCTGACAGGACAGAACCCTCCACTCCGCCGTGGGGCTGGATGTTCCCCTGTCTCCTCCATGCACCAGGAACACCAAACCAAATCAAATGGACTTTGATTCCCTTCTAATTTTGCATTGCTATATTACATGATTATCCCCTAAATATTGGCCTCTTTGAGCTGCTGCAGGGATTCATTAGTGCTGCACTGGTGTTACACAGATTCCTGAACGGGTCATGCTCAGTAGAGGAGATATTTTGTTTGAATTTTAGAAATAAATGGCATTCATTTGGTAAAATTCAATAGTGGTATTGACTTCAACACATGCAAGATGTGCAAACCCAGGTCAGAACAAAATATCTCGATGTAATTTCATGCCCAAGTCACTGACCCCAGGAGTTGACTCCAGCAGCCACCACAGAGTTGATGGCTGCAATAAACCCTCACTGGGCCTTGCAACCACCAGCCACCCTCAAACAGCACATAGCACATTTTCAGAAGATGAACTTGGATAAGCAGCATAGAATGGAGTTTGTAATATTTACTGTGCTCTCTAATTCCTTTAATTTCTTGCACTTCAGTGAAGAGGAACCTTTCCTGTGTGAACTACAACAGGGCAGTGCCAATCCTCTCTCTGGTATCACGTACATCTGATAAAGAGGCAAATTTGCTGTCACCAACTGATGTGACAATGAATTCCTAAATTCAGGGGGACAGGTTTTTCCCCCAGCCTTTACTCAGGGGAAAGAAAAGGATGAAGTGGGACAAGGCATTTTCCTTCTCTCCATCTCTGAGAATCCGTGAGATCTCAAGGGGACCCTGAGCCATTGGCGGGGAAGAACTGCTCCGGAGCATTGCTCCCAAAGCCCAGCATCCTCACCAGCTTCCTGCCAGTGGGCTTTACTGGGGGCACTGGGGGAGGGGACTGGTGGCTCATTGCCCCTGAAAACCCTCATAAAGAGAGATTCCACAACAAGGAGACTCTGTGCAAAAGGCTAATTACAGCCTGGGGCTGCATTAACCTTTAGTGTGGGTTCCCCACTGGGACCTTTGTGAGACTCCGTGTGTGTGTTCACGGCTTGTGTGCACACACAGACCTTCTCCCTCTCCTTTAATTCCCCGTTCTCTGCTGGCAGATCCACACACATATGGATATGGATCTCTCCCACATACAGATGTTTCTGAGGTACAGAAAACCTCCCCAGGCCAAGGGTTTGTGCACTGGGGAAGTTGAGGAAAGGATCAGACCTCCCCATCTCCCCTCAGTGTGGAACAGAACTGGCTACGGAATTCCCTCCTGGGCTGGAAGCTGAAAACACAAATCCAGCAAAGACAATAACAACCAGCTTGTCCCTGGAAAGCAGCTGGTACAAACCCTCACTGTCAAGGAGAAGCCATCCAGTTCTCTTTGGAAAAGCACACAGAACACAATCAATGTGAGCCAGGTGCATCAGTAAATATTATGACAGATGTAAATTTATGACCAAGAGCTACCAGTGGTCTCGTGGTTAAACTTGCAGGGATGATGTAGATATTCAGACAATCTCTGTGCTTTTCCTGGACAGCTACCATGGGAAAGTAAAACTGAAAGCAAAACTTAGCAAAATTTAACTCACTGGAGTTGATGCTGCAAAATGAGGCTAATGGAGACCACAGTCATTCCAGCCTCAGAGATCCTGTGAGGAAATATGCTGTAACTAATCTGATTTCTGCTCTTGCCCACACAATGATCTGACTGAGGGTGAAAATACCCATGAAAATATCAGCCTACATCAGATCTTCACGTATTTGAAAGCTCACAGAAAACTTAGCACAGGCCTAGAGCAGCCTCACCTGGCTGCTGGCAATAACCCGACACCCCGCAAGCTCTCGGGGCACAGCGTTGCTACAGCAGTCACTCTTTCACTTCCTCATGTCATGGAATCCTGGAATGGTTGGGGTTGGAAGGGACCTTAAAGATCATCCCCCAGCCAAAGGCTTCTCTCCCATCTTCCAGTGGCCAGGTGAGGACGTGGCAGGATTCCCACCATACACCAGCCCCAGTCTCCAACCTCATCCACTCCAGTTAAACCTCACTCCCTTTCACTTCAGCTGCTCAGCAGACTATTTTTTGGAGTTGCCTTTGCAAACATTTATCCCAATAGGTAGTTTTGTGTAATAAAATAAAACCTCAGCAAAATAAAAAAACCTCCCACACAAACGATAAATCCCAACCAAAATCAGGTCTGCCACTGAACATCCTCCTCTCCTTGGGGACAGGAGGAGGGTAAAAAACACATGACAGATGTTAATCACCTCCTTTAATGAACTGCTTGGAGATATTTAAATACGGTGGTGTTGGTTGTGGTGTGAGAACATATGTACAATAGTATAAAACAAAGTAGAAACATGATGTATTATTAATACATGTTCATTCCTTTACATCTATTTAGAGGCATGGTGAGGGAAGAACATACTGTGTATTCTCACCGTGGCTCTTCTTGGATATAAAGAGACCCTCTGAAGCAAATTCTTCAGCCTACTATACTTCAAGAAATAGTAATCTAAAGCATCAGACATCTCCTATTAAAGTTTTAAAAACATAGCTTTAAGTCATACATTACATTGAATGTTTTAATATCTCATCTGATTCAGTAGGTTTTAAACCCCACAGAGGTCACATTTGGAAGCACTAGTCCCTTTTTACAGCATCTCCAAACATTAAATAAAAATAAAAATTATTAGGAGGAATAGAGCCATCTGTAGAGGCTAATAATGTGTCAGTTTGATATTATTATTAATAATACTATTATTTCTGTTTCATATTAGGGAGATCATGATTGCTAATGGCTATAAACTAGGAGTGATAGCCTTCATTCTGCCCCATCTGTGTTGCAGCCAAAGCGGCGTGAGGGGCTCCAGTTACAACCCAGTTGTCTCTCCTGACCCTATTTGGTGTCTGGTGTTATCCACGCCGCTGTCCCTAAAGCCTTGGCACTCCCAGCTCTGGGATCTGCTTACAGCAAAGCCAAACCCTGCTCCAGGCTTTGATGGCCTTGTGAGCAGCTCAAGGTCATGTTGTGATCAGGTACCCAGGACTGGTGGGTTTGGGTGCAGGATGAAACCCATCCTGATGTCACCAGCTGGGCAGGGAAAGCTGTCCCAGCCAGCCCTTGGGACAGGAACGTGGAGCAGAGGGATTTGGGCAGTGGATTGCTCCTCATTTAGAAACAGGAACGTTGTTCTTGGTTCTAATCAAAGGTTTCCTTCGGTCAGCTCAGCTGCACATCACTGGGCTTGGACTAAGAGGTTCTTCCTGGCCCACAAGGCTTCTCTGTGTCCTGTGGCATTCCCCTATGAACCCAGAAGGCCCTTGGACACAAATCTGGTGTTTTACATTTCTGGTGGTGTTCAACACCTACAGTGAGTCACTTAAAACAACAACAGTATTTAATTCAATTAATTGTAAATATTACAATAAAGTATAAATGAAGAAGTGGCTGTTGTGCAGCAAATGAATGAGGAAGCACCACACAGCTCGAGTTTAAAGAGTGCAGCAGTCTCATTTCATTAACTGATTAACCCAGCAGCACTGACCAGGCACTTCCCTCCTCTCTTACACCAAATATGTACAGACCACAGTCCCTCTCCCCCTCTATGTCACTGTTGTGGGTCATATTTGGTGCTGATGATTTGTAATTTATCCAACAGGTACAGGCACATTTCCCCCAGGTAACATTCGTAAACAGAAATAAAGCTGCTGCTGTATTGTTTGCCTCAGAAACTCTGCAATTCTAGTGTGCCATAGAGTAGGCAGTGATGTGTAACCAAGGCCAGTGATAAAAAGAAACTGCAATTGTTTTTTTTAAGGTACAGCTCTAAAACTGTACTATGTGGATTTCCATGGTGTAGCAGCGCAGACAGAAATGACTTTTTTCCCCTCTATAAGAACTAGTTATCTGATTCTCTTTTGTTTCCCTTATTCCAATGTTCAGTTGCATTTTAGTGTTCAGAGCTATAAGGATGCATTGAAACTTATGGAGCCTGACATTTTAACTATCTCATCTTAGCATGATTCATCTCAATTTACTTTCTTCAAAAATGTAGCCTGGAAGAATATGAACCATTTTGGGGGCTTGCTAGAAGGCCATAAACTCCATTAAAGAGTAGAGCATCAGCTGCCTTCCAAAGAGGGTTTGCTTGTTATGGGGCTCATCCTGCAGAAGTAATAGGTGCCTGCTGGGAAATGCCATGGAGCCTCAAAGGCTGAATTCACAGGACTGAGGGGGGGAACCAAGCCCTGGATTGTGTCCTCCACCCTCACAGTGTTCTGTGCTCTGCTGTAGGAAGAGCAGAACAAAGAAACTCAGCAGTGTCTGCTCTGCATTTGAGCCTTGAGCAGAGCAGAGGCACCTCAGTAGTTAAACAATGAGGAGATTAAAAGAGCCTCAATAAATTTGATGGGTTGATATGAGCAAACAAAATCATTCATGTGATGTTACACAAGTGTCTGGCCAGAAAACACATGATTTTGGAGCTATGGCCACAGCCTGACACGTGTTCTGGGGCAGAGCCTCTCTGGACACCAAGTGCCATCGCTCTGCCGAAGTCACCGGAGCTGTGACAACTTAAACCCACGGGGGCAGTGCCCTTTTTGTGCACAGTTCTTGTAAAACTCCCATTGCACCACACCCAGAGCCCCAGCAGTGTGACCATCGTGGTGTGAAGAGCTCCACAGGCACCGAGCTGCACCACAGCCCGTCAGGGACAGGGCGAGAGACTTGACTCCCACCCAGATTTGGGATTCACGTCAGCTCTGGCTGCCATGACGTGAACAAAAACTTTAAACATGACTTGTTCAGACAATTCCAAACCTCAAGCAAAGCCACGACAGCTTCCCAGGTTGTGGTGGGGAAGGTGGACACACGGCCGTGTCCCCAAGAGTTCAGTGACACCTCGCCTGGCCTGTTCCCCTCCCGCACTTCACTGATACAGTGAAACAATAATATATCACCAGACCTGACCCCTTGGCCTGTATGAATTATCTGTTTTAGAAAGACGTGAAACCACCTTTTATATCCAACATAATAGATATTTAGACATTGTAGATCAATAGTGAACAAGTTTTCTGGTTATAGTTAATGGGTGCCAGAGGGGCATTCTGACATTGACCTCTGACACTCTTGTTGACAAGAAATCTATAGAGGAAAAAAATAGGAAAGACTGCCAGGTTTTAAAGTTATGAATATAGATCTACAGCGAATAATGGTAATTTTCATTGAGCAGGAATTTTTCATACTTTCAGTTTCAGATGAATTTCTCCAAAATCCTTAATTCTGACCAATGTAAAATTAATAACTGGCCCTTGGTGAACATGGGAAAACAACTGTTCAGCTGTATGACACAATTTGCCATTTGCTACTCGTGTGATATTGTTCTGCTGTCAAAGAAGACTTTTCCCTTTATAAAATAGGCTGTCATTTATAATTCCAAACCAGCACAGATTTGTTAAACAGCCACCTCATAATAGGTCTGGCTAGGAAGAAATACAGGCTCCTGGTTCTTGAAAGAAACAGATCTAAGATGATTTTGGAAAGAAAGCCAGTTTTCTTTTTCTCTTAGGTAAGATTTTAATGTTATGATTTCACACAAAATTGGTTGCTAAAATGTATGGCCATCAAAGCCCTAAGATAAATCCTTATTCCTTAATAGTCAGAGAGTTCAGCTAATTCTCATGTAATTAATTGATGCAGAGAAATGGTGGTGGTGATGTTGGTGGTGACAGCTATGGGTATAAAATTAAATTGTTGTATCAAATACTTGATAAAGTAAAGAAAGTTCCAGTCACCAGCTGAAGGGAGCAGGCAAAGAGAGCCTGTTTGGCACAACCCACCGCGCCTCGGGTACCGAAATCAGCCATGTCCCCTGCAGTGAGGTGGAATCCCTGGGCAGGGAGGGTGTCCCCCCAAATCCCCCAAACCCAGCCCCGCTGTACGGCTGTATGGCCCCGTGGCCTTCCCGCGGCGCGGCACCGTGGCAAACACATTTGTCCTGGCTGTGCTTTTCTCTCAGCCCTCCTCTCATCCCGGGGAGATGAATCGCTGCTGGGTCCAGCCTGACTCCGAGGGCAAAGGCAGGTCTCGAGGAGGTAACCTGCCTCCTACGGCTTCAACATTTTAATTAATTTTAACACTAATGCACAAATGAGAGTTAATCACTCTGCTGCGGCGCTCTCTAATTTACCAAGTTTATTCATTAAAACTTTCCTCCCTGAACTCTGATTGAATGTCATGCTTTTTAAAGGGCCTCTCAAACAGCCCTAAGGCTTTTCAGCCCGCTGTCTCGGGCGGCTGCTGGAACACTTTTTACAATTTGCTTTGCAAGGAGGAATGTGAAAGTGTGGTGGGAGAGGGCTGGGAGGTGCTGGTAAAATGAGGTTACTGGGGCAGAGACTGTGAGGGCTGCTTGGAAATGCTCCTGTAAAGGCACGTGGGGCTGAAATTATCTGCTGAACATCAAAGATATGTCTTCACTTTCACAAATTCTGCATCAAAATATTTGACGCTGTCCACATGATGCTCATGCTGCCTTTTGTCATTTAGTGCAAGAATGTAATATATGCTCCATGACTATTAACTTTATGAGATTGCCTTAGATTATGCTGTGATATGTTTTATTGCTGTGCTGTATAACAAAAAGCATGGTAATAATCTTATTTGTTTTAGATAATATATTTGCAATGTGTTTGCTAATCTAATTATTTTAGAATCAATATAATAAAACCTTAAGTACACAGTTTGGTCTATTAATTGCTAGAACTAAAATCTGAAATTTATTGTTTAAATGGAGGTTCTCTATTTCAAATTAACTGAAGCAAAATGTAATCTTTACCTTTTTAATTAACTGTGTTCAATATTAGGTAAAAAAAATACCTCACATTTCCAGTTCCTTATGAAGGCTGCAGTCAGCAAGGATGACATTCAATCATACATTTAATTGGCTTTTTTAAAGTCATTTACATTACTTGGATCTCTATGAAAGTTGCAGCTAAGAAAAAATCTGCCGCATGTAGTTTGTGGGAGAATTCACTCAAAACCTAGATGCAGAATAGTTTATAAAAATTGAAAAAAACCCTGTGGGTGTGACTGTAAAGATATGTAAAGCAAAGTTTGAATATTTGTTTATTTGTTTCACCTCTGGGCACTGGGAGCTTTACACAGCACCTACAAGGCTGCAGTGATTTCCTTCAGCTCTGGGGTACAGTTCTGGTGATTCACATTTGCTGTTAGACTTTTCTGGTTTATCATATTCCCTTCTGCGCTCTCCCTTTATTTTGGGAAGCAGCTGAATTGTCAGCACAGAGGGTCCCTTAGGACTGGAGCTGTCCTAAGCGGCCAAACCATTCCGTGAGGCTTCATTGGCAAAGCCCCTTGACACCGTGGGCGGTTCAGTTAAGAAAACTGCCTCAAGTATCTCTATTAATACCAAATTCCTGCCTCTGTAGCTCGTATGAGCTCAAAGTTTACTCAGGCAATGAAAATGTCTAGCTGGAGATTAAGGCTAACCTTCCTCAAGTTTATAAATCACCGCCACTTCTCTATTTGAATCGATTTTAAATATGAAAGAACTGTGATTCTTCCCTTTTCTATCGCCTTTACACTTCACCCAGTGCCCTACCGCTTCTCCTGACATTTGTTTGGGATTTCCAGTAGCCCGTGGGCAGCCTGGAAAAGTCTTGTGCATGAGGAAAATGACTGACATGTCCAGTGAGTCTGAAGCACCGGGGACAGGGATCATGGCACGTTTTCAGGACAATCCATGTGCTGGTGTCTCGCTGCTTCCTCACCAGGGACAAGCTCCTGTCCCCAGACCAAGGGACAGCCGAGCTCAAGCTGTCTGAGATGTGTTTGTCAACTTCTAACCCACAATCAGGGCGTCTAAGAGCCAAGCACTGCAGCACTGCAGCAGAGAATCAGGGAATCACAGAGTGCTGGGGTTGGAAGGGACCTTAAACACCATCCAACATCCACACTCAGCTCCCAGCACCGCTGCCTCTCGCTCCAGCCAGCCTCCCAGTTTTGTTTTGCCTCATCTACCTCTTACATTTCTGGCTGAGAAATTAAATTCAGGGGGAAAAAAGGCATTTTAACAGCCTTCCTTTCACACCTGGGAGTTCCTGCAGCTCTCCTTGCATCAGTCTTTCAGCACATTCCTGGGGTAACTTCTCACTCCCCTGGACTGTGCTGACAGCTGCACTGGCTTTTCCAAAGCCAAACCAAGTGTCGTGATTTTTCCTAGGATTCCTCCTTTTAAATTTTCCTGTTAGTGTTTCCTTAAGGGCATTTTCCTCTGCTTATTCACCCACTGCCACATTAAAACCTTCCTGTGTCTCTTTACCATTCCATACAAACACGCCCATTAGTGAATTGTATTTGGGGCTGGAAATGTTCATCAACTTCTCGGGAACGATTGCAGAGTTTCTCTCATCTTCCTGGGAAATTTATGAATCGATATTTTCAGCTTCATTGCTGCCCAGGTTCTGTGAAACAATCCTTATGTTCAGATCTTTCTGCGGGCTCATCAAACTGCAGGTCCTATTGAATTGGCTGCAGTTCTGTTTCCACCTCATTATGGTGGGAGGCACCGGAACACACGGACAATTGTGGCAGGAGCCCTTTGCTGCCACTCCAAACAGGAAACTTTATTAGAATAAGAATTACTGTGGCTGATTGAATTGTTCCATCTCCTGCCTCCCCTCTGTTGTGCTTAAATCTGAAGCCTTCCCAGAGATCCTCCTCTGAACTTCAAGTTGTGGATTTAAGGAAATGCACAGGTCGCAGTGGCTCCCTAAAAACCCCAATATTCCAGCTGTGCTCTCATTTCCATCCATACATGTTTAATAAAATGGTCAGGTTGAAAACTACTTCAAATATTAATTCCTATAACCACAGACCTGCAACAGCCCTTTTCCCACACCCTGTGTAAATGCCCCTGTCCAGAGCAGAAGTGATGAAAGTGCCTCTGCTCAATCACACCTGCACAGAACATCCCTAAATTAATTTAATGTAACAAATATGTTTGTAGAAATTAGGCTTTGCCAGCAGGCAACTTGCAAACAAACAAAAATCCCTGCTTTTCTTTAAATCCGTGGGTAGTTATGAACAGCTAACCCATCTCTAGTCATTACCTAGCAATGAAAAATTGACAATAGAGTTATTAGGATAATATACGTAATTAATAGAAATATTAAAGGATTCACCATTAACCTGCATTTGCTCAGAATGCCAGAGGGGTGATTAGTTAGAATGGCACAGAATATTTTATAGTACTTACTGCTCCTCTAAGAAGTCAGAGAGAGGAAAATGGAGATCCAAGCCTCTCCTGGATTGAAGTATGACCTTAATGGTATTCAAATTTTTAAACGGGAATGAAGATAAAGAGAACGTGGAAAAATTATACTTTAAACCTACCAAAGGGATTAGGACCCACCAAAAGATCTATTCTTTTTGGTAAGGTAACTGATATTTTAAAATCAAGGTGTTCCAAAATTTTTTTGACTGGAAGCAATTATCCATCTTTAACATTTCTCACAGTTCAACATCTGTTATTAATGATCGAGCTTTTTTATCTGAAAATACTACAAACATCTCCTCACCGTGCATCAGACACACGATACGAGATGCACAGGATAATTCTGGAGTCAGTCACAGAGGGGCTGCAAACCACTGTCAGATAAAATGTAGATATATCCCATGTACTTCAGCACGGCACAGGTTTAAGTTCACTTTAGAAACTATTTTTTAAGCTGCAGAAGGTGACGACCAGCAGGGGTTTTATTAAATGCATCAAAATATGGTTCAAGGAAAATGAACAACACAGAGCTGTTGGGCAGAATCAGTTGATTGTAGTTTATTAGTGCCTGTGGATGGTTTTGTGTCAGTTGGGTTTGTCTGTCCAGAGAGAAGGCTGGGACAGGGCTGCTCCCAGCTGCATTTCTCTCCCAATGAACTGATGTGCTTTGTCTTCTTTTGTTATATGACCCCAGAATAGTCCAGGCATTAATAACGGTACAGTTAAAAGGAAAGAGAAAAGATCCCACACCTCATTATCCCGTTTCCTGTTTGAGGAATGGTGTGAGACCAAATTAGTGTATGTTTGGGAAGCACACGGGAAGAGCTAAGCATGGCAATAGAGATGCTAATTTAGAATTAAATAGGTCACTGGGAACCAAGTTCACCAACAATAAATCTGAATTCAGTCACCTGGAAACCCCCACGAGGCTTTGATGCTATAGAAATTGCACGGATTCTTCTCCCCGAGTGTCTTCCTGTGGCATGCAAAATCACTTCAGACTAATATGACAAGACAATAAATGTTGTTTCCTTGCAAGGCCAATAGCAGCTCATTAAGGGTGGTTATAAATCAGTTGCCTCATTCGTAACTTTTAAAACTTTATTTTTGGGAAGAAACCTCACACAGAGATTCAACTATGACATCCCTCTTGTTAACTCTTGTTTAAAAAGGTGGAATCAACAGAAGTCCCACCCCAAGCCCAGCAACAGCTTGGACGTAGATTCAACACCGAGCTGAATGGATGAGAGATTGAGAAAGTTAACAAAAAACACATTTTCTTCCTTAAAGAAATATTTCCTCCTGACAGATTTTGGATTGCATGCTCTTTGAAATACCGGAGCTATCACAGCATGTTCCCAGAGAAAAAATATGAAAAGCTCCCAGCACTAAGTGCAAAACCTGTGACATCCACAGAGCAAATACACGGCTGTGCATGCAGACGGATAGAAACACGCCCACAAACAATACACATCTCAATAAAAATGTGTATGAATGAGCAATATCTTGGGAAAAATCCCAATTCAAATATCGTGGGCATACTCAAGAAGGACTGCTTGGCAAGCAAGTCTTGTCCTGAACATGCCTTTTGAACTCTGCTGCTGTAGGACTGGCTGGGATAACTTGTCAGAGCCTGATCCAAAGAAACGGGACCATCACGGATATTCACGATTTATTACTTGAAAAATTAAACAAGGCATCAGTCTCAGAGGTTGTAGATCTGGTAACAAGTCACCATAACTGAAGA
>QWTY01035032.1:0-42630 GCA_008033365.1 Pseudorectes ferrugineus
GGTAACAGAGACAACAGAGTTAATTGTGTTGCTGCAGAACTGGAGCACGAATTTAGTATTAAGGAATCTCAAGCAGCTGCAATAATCATAAGGTTCAAGAGCAATTCCTGTACTTTAAGAATGCAAAAGTTGTGCTAAGATCTCACAGATCACTGGACTTCTGCCCATCCTTCTCATAAAAATTAGTAAAAATCCCACTGCCTATGCCAAAGTTATACTAGGAAGTGGGAACACACAGAGAAAAATGTTCACACAAAAAGCATCAGTCTGATTTAATTTTCACATCAGTAAGAAAGATGTCATGGTCCCAGGATGTATCCATGTAATACTACTCCAGAAAAAGCAAATATTAAGGCTTTATGTGATTCAGTTTGAAGAAATCCCCAGACATCATGGCCAAGGAGTTCCAGGAAAACATAGGTATTGATTTCAGAATAACTCAGTTTATGGATCAAAAAGCTTTTGCTTCCTTCACCCATATTTTTTGGTAAAGGTTAAAGGCTAATTTCTATTCAAGCATAAATCCACTGCAGCCACAGTGTCTAACTGGAGTTCCCTATCAGGAGCTGACGTAATAGAGAAGATTTGAGAAGGTTGTCCCTCCCCTCTCAGCTCTCGTCATATGGGGCACCTATTCCCAGGACTTCTGGTGGACATGCTACAGTGACAATACACAGCTCTCCTGTTCCTGAATCCACACCAACCAATGCAGTTATCCTGGGAAAGCCACCTGCTCCGCAGACCCCAGTGGGAGTGGCCCTGCCACAGCCAGACAGATATCCAGTTCCTTTTCTCCTGACAGAGGGTGTTTGTGTGTATCCACAATCAACAGTCCCCTGTCTCAAGTCTCATCAGGAGCCAAGGGCTCTCCTCTTCAAAAGAACAGCTCAGCTGGTAATAAAAGCTGTTTGATCATCAAGTTCAAGAGTGAGGCATCAATCCTAATGGCCTCAGAGACAAGCCTGAAGCACTCTGACTGCCAGGCTGCGTTAAAGCATTCAGCTCCATATGGCACAGTACAGGAGCAAAGCCTCTCCCTCGGGAATATTTGGAGCCTGCTGTGGACAGAGCGCTGATGCTGCACATCAGTGAGGAAAACACACTGCAGAGCAGGACTGAAAGCACTGTGTGACCTTGGAAGAGCCTCGTGTCCCTGGGGAGATGCACAGCAGGAGCACATCTCCCACAGAGACCACAGCAGGATATCTTTGGAACTATAAATACAACCTAATGTGAAGACATTATAATACATTTTATATTTACAGCTGTTAGGAACTTCCTTGTATCTCTGAAATCCCTTGGGTCTGTTCTTCCACCAGCCTTGCAAAATGGCTAGGAGCACTCTCCTCAGTTACTAGAAAAACAGTAGGAGCAAGCCAGACTAAAAGAGGCTCCTGATACACACTGCTGGTTAATCATTTGCCCATTAAATTAAACATGTAAACAAAGCTTCATAGCAGAGATGTTTGTTAGGGAGTATTTATTAGCTCTTTCATGTTTCCCTTCTTAAAAGTTCTTTTATTCTTCAAAATTGTATCTTGATGCTAATTTTATTACATTCAGCTTCAGCAATATAATCTTGTAGTATAAAGCATCACCAGCGGTTATGCAAGAAAAGGAAATTAAGAGTGAGCTCAAAGGCAGATATATGTCTGTTACAAGGTTTGTCAAAAACATGCATGTCCTGACAGATGCTGTGAGTTGAGTGGTAATTACATATAGAGCTGAGATAAGCACTGGGTAAGCCTGTGTAAAGTAATCTGGTGATCCCACCTGCACACGGTCCTACGTCTATTACCACCCTAAGGAGTAGAACTGATGATGGACTTTGGCACCCTGTGGTTACCGTACTTTGATGTATCTTTATACATCCAGTGCCTGGCTTTTAGTGGCAACTTTGCTTTTTCTGTCACTTAATAAGACCCACACTTAGTAACTTTAGAAATACTGCAGTTAAGAAGATATAAATGTTTTGACGTAATGGTCATGGACTACAGATGAATTTATTTTTTTTTATTTCAGCGGCTGAACTGCAAATGTGCACAAGTGAGGAAAACATTTAACAGTGGTCTGTCAAGAGGATAACTTAAAAAAATCCCACCGAGTGGTCAGGATTGAATAAGTAAGTTCTAGCTCATCAAAGTTGAGAACAAAATAACACATAGTTGTCATTGATGCAGGAAGTTGGAATATGCTCTCTAAAATGTTAACCCAAATTGTTCAACCCAAAATTCCTCAGGCCGCCCTAGCAAAGACTGCAAGGTAAGGTCCTTTTCACTTATAATGCTGACTATGCCAGTATAACAGATGTTTCCTGTCCTGTTGGCTCCATTAGTGCTTCACTCAATTTCTATGTTTCCAACAAATGTTGGCTAACTGATAGGTTTTAATCCTTCTCATTCATGTTATTGCCTCTGTATCAGGCCAGTACAGATGCCTCCAAATTAGCTCAGAGCATTAACATTCCAGACTCTTCATCTTTTGCACAAGACCCATGCATCATATTTTCTTCTGTGAGTTCTCAGAGATGATTTGAAGATGTTTTTCTGCTTAACATATCATGCTTGTATCGAGAGCTCCATACTTTCAGATCTCCAGTACTTGCTTCAATTTTTCCTATTTTCCACTTCTATTTTCCAAGTAAGCTCTTGGAATTGTCACCAGGAGGGAGGATCGAGGAAAAAGCCCCATAACTAAGTGCTGAGCTCATTTTACCATATGTGAAGTTGCAACTAGAAGCCAAAGCATTTTTTTGTATCATCTAATCTATTGCAGAAGATGCCAAAAAATGGAGGAGCCAAGGACTTACCAGGTACCGGGCCAATACGAGAGCACTGAAGGCCTATCCCAGCTGTCAGCAAAAGCACTGGAGAGACTGGATCTGGGCCTAAGTTTTTAGATCTGAAACTGGAAGGGTCTTGCCCCAAGAAGAAAAATCTGCTACAACATAATCAACTCTATTTCAACACTAACAGTAACTTTTTAAAATTGCTCCCAGAGTATACAGCCTCTTGAGACAATAATGTTTGGTGCCCACAGAAAAAAGTTGTGGTAAACTGAGAATATTTAACAGCATGGAATACATAGCTCTGTGTGTGTCTGTGTGGTCCATCAGCTCACACAACAGACTTAATGATGACCTTGGACATTTTTGTAGATGACTTGGATGGGTCCTCTAATTCTACAGGAAACAGAGCTTGGATACCCTCTACAACACAGATTTTTACAGCTCTTTATTCAGCAATGCTTTCTGTATCTTATTCTGTTTAAATAAGGGGACAGACAATCACAGAGCAATGGCACAACCAGCAAGTAAAATTATGCCTGTGTACAGGTTCACAGGACCCAGGCCTTATGGTACAGCTAGAAAAATTTATAACAGGTTCCCATAAAAAGGGTTAGATTCTCACAGAGCAGAAACTGGTGCAGCTCTTTATTAGAAGAGCTCATAAGGGCTTCCTTTATGCTGTCAACTCTCTCTCTAGGTAATGTTACAGACATTTAAGGTGACTTAGGAGGATATCAAAAGGAGTCAATCAACTCTGATTTTATGGCATTTTTATGGATTTTTTTGGCAATTTAGGGGAATATGACAAGGTTGCAGCCTTCTGCAATTAATAATTAAACTTGATCCTTGGAAAATGCAAGAAAATTTAAATGAAAAAAATGCTCTAGGGAAGTATTTTTCAAACACTTCCCATTGTCACCTTTGACTAGAAGAGACAGAAGAATGACTTCCAAGTCCTTCGTTGCAATAGCTAAGACATGATTACTGAAA
This sequence comes from Pseudorectes ferrugineus, assembly GCA_008033365.1. Lineage (NCBI taxonomy): Eukaryota > Metazoa > Chordata > Aves > Passeriformes > Pseudorectes > Pseudorectes ferrugineus. The sequence goes on from QWTY01035032.1 coordinate 3,779, forward strand.
AGCTCTAGTTCAATGTTTAGAAAACTACAAACCACAACTCACTCTTTTTTGTCAAGCCTTTGTATGTGGGACATACAGCGGCCTTGTACATGGGAAAACTACAGATCTTGCAGCGAAGGTGAGGCACACCTTTATTTTGATTAGATGCAATTAAATTGGTCACAAAATACTGTTGCCAACACAATGGAATGTAGTGCAAGAGCAGGATTTGTTACCTCTGTGTTGAGATTATCCAATCCAACCTCCTGCGGCCTCTCTGAAGGTACTTGTCAGGGGCTGGTGCTAATCAGCTCCCTATCTGCTCAACTAGTTGGACAGACTTTCACTTGGGCTTCTACTGTAAATGTAGAGGTTTCAGGCAGCTGCTCCATTATTTGCACCACAGATATCTGCTGTCACCCACAATGCTCCCATCACACCCACAGTCTACTCCCACTGGCTAGCAAGTTGCTGATGTGAACGTGAGAGACACAGAAATAAAGGTAAATTAGAACTATTTGCAGATATAACATCCCTAGAACCTGCCCAGCCTCATCATGTCAGAGATCCTCTCCTCCTCCTCTTTTCCTACTCAATTTTTTTTTCCTAACTAGGTGCCCAAAGAGCCCATCTCTAGGTTCATGCCAGGCACATCCTGCTCTGGACAGGTTCAGTAAGCTCTGGGCAGATGCTCAGGCAATGATGATCCTTGTGGGTCTTCAGATGTCTCTGCACATTGATGTCAGAAATCCCTTGTCATGAACCAGCTGGTAGAAAAAACATGGATAACACCTCAATGCTCCACCTCAGCATTGGAAGACAGCATTTCATCCTCAGCTGACTGCAGAGCATGTGAACAGTTTCCATTTCTCATTTTAAACAGCCACAGGTGGTTATTTTTCCCCCAGGGTAAAGACAGGGAGGGCTCAAAACTCTCTGGTACCAGTATGTATCTCTTTACCTCAAATTTCACTTGGTCAGGCATATGGACAATGTCAAATTGCCTCCTGTCTTTCACAAACAATTCAGTTACTGCTTACTGAGTCAGATGACACAGCAGTGTCAGAGGAAGTAAGTATGAAGTCTCATGTTTGTACATAGAAGTGTTCTTTGGGGATGTATTTTTGCTTGTCACTAAAACCAGAAACCTGGTGCTTCACCTCCATGTGAACAAGCAGGTTACCAGCTCATCCTTATATCCTGCTTCCAGTCTACCCTCAGGGCTTCCTTCTGCATTGCTCCACACGTATGTACTGTGCTGAAGTTTTAAATGTATCCATGCCTTTTCTTTTCCAACCCCTTACCCAAAATTCCCATCTGCCCCACCACACGGATTCTTGATAGAGAAGCTGTGCATCCCAACACAACACAAGAACTGGAGATCTAACACAACTCTTACTTAATTTCAGCATTCAGTCACCTCCACCCCTTTATCCCTTCCTGCAGGCATGGTGAACTCTCAAGGTTTACACAGGGAGCCAGAGGCAGGAAGGAAATCAGGACCCTTCACCCCTTTCCATGGGCTGCAGGGGCTGGACTAGACCAGAACCAATCACACCACCATATTACCTATCTGTTGTTATATAAAAACAATAAAAAGACAGAAGCTCTCCACATAGAAAAACGAGACCTGGGATTCACTTAACAGAAAGATGTAAGTACAAAGCACTAGCAGAAACCCCTGTGCTGGCTGCTGCTAACACCTGTCAGCACCACTGAGATAACATTTGTTTCACACATGTCCTGGCTTGGCAGGCACCTGATTTACATTTTCACACTTTGTATCAGCTTTCTACACACTTGCTCTCTAGCATAGTGTTCATACATCAGACACCACTGTCATCTCATTTTTCAGTGCTGTCATAGCTGGATTATTGCAGAGGACAAAACTCTTGCTCTGAAGTACACCTGCATCAAAACACAGTAACCTTGAGGTAACATATGAATTAATTACATGGCAATTTTAGGTTAAAAAGCCATTAACCTGTTAATAACCAAGCCTATTTAATTTCTAGACTTCTCCTTACTGCACTCCAATAATGAACTCTGACTGTTAAATTAAAAACGGTAACCAGTAACTATGACTTCACTTGTCTTAACAGAATTGCACCCATTTCTAGCAGTCCTAAATTTGGCCCAGGAGCCACTGAATTCACTAGTCCCATTTTCTCAGGTGCCAAGGTAGGACAGACCTGTATCAGAACCCTCTCTTTTTAATAGCTTATAGTGAGCTGGCCTCCAATTACAAAAAGTGCCAAAACCGTAAGATATGTGTTTACCCACCCTGAAGGATGCAGTGGTGATAAGAATGCTTTGTGTCATTTGCAGCTCCATGGGCAAGAACAATGGACTGACGAGCAGGCAAAAACACTTCTGGCAAATCTTTTAACTGAAGTTAACATTGCTTTTCTGTGACCACTAGAGATTTATCACTGAAGGAATGATGCTAAACACTTAGGGACGGTGGCTTATTTGCAGCCAGTAAAAAGTATTAATTAATTGCATTATGGCAGAGGCATAAGTCAGATAACATATATAATACAGGACCTCATTCCTCAGAAATTATGATCTAGACTAACACAAGGGCAAAGTGAAACAGAGAACCCAAGAAGCAAAATTATCTATCCATGGTAAGTCTTCTGCAATTTTTGTAACAGTACCAAGGCATTTTGCCTTTCAGATCCTGTTCTACTGTTTTTCTCCAGAACTCTTAAGTTCTACAGTACAGACAGGTAGGGATGTTAGAATTTTCCAGAGGCATCTGTCCAGTGTTAACAAAATGGCATTTCTGAGTAATATTTGAGCCATAAATGAGTAACTTAGTTGTTGCTATGATTGATAATGCAAGACAGAAAATATTAGCAACTGTTTCTTAACAAGTAGCTCTTAACAAAGGAGGCTCCATATCTGCATAGGGGGTGGTCAGCAGAGTGATGCAGACACAGCAGATCACAAGAGCAGCATCTATACACCTTGATTGCAAGAACTCTGAGAGTCCCCTACAAACAGAGATGTGGAAAAGATTACTGAATAACATCCAGACGGATTCCCAGAGAATTGCACAGACAGGCAACTTGTAAAGATCTCCACTTGCATGAGTTCCCACAGAACAGAGAGTTACTGGGCAGCAGCAGGCAGCAAACAACTTCTTGGCCCTCCAGAGTAGCCTGATCTGAGCTTTAGAGAAGATTATAAACTCTGGGAGAGGTTATCACTGACCAATGAAAACAATATCCCTCCACCAGCAGGACGGATATTGCTGTCAGGGATAGTAGGGAAATTTCTCACGTGTTTCTGCCCTAGTGAATCAGGTTATTTTTATAAGAAGCAGGTCTGGAAATTCAGAGAGCTGCACCCCTATGAACTCACATGTCTAGTATGGGGATCAACCCAGACAGCTTAGACATTTGTGTGGAGTTTGTAGTGGATGTTTATAACAGATCTTGTTACTCTTTCAGCTTTCCTGTCTGAGGTCATAGCTGAGGCGTTTTTTGTCGAGCAAGCAGAATAACCTAACCTATGAGAGAAACCAGCGAGATCTTTCATGTGCCATTTTCACATGTGACTGTGCTCACATTAAGGTATCCTTAAAGCAGTGTGCAGTTATACCTCAATCATTAGCCCACTTGTTTTGTTACAGCAACAGAGCTCTAGTCGGGAAGATGTTGGTATGGCCAAGAAAAAGAAAAAAGAGATGAGTGGGACAAATGAGAGGAAAAAGAATAATCTCCTCCATGGGCAGAAAAGCTTGGGTTCAGAGTCTGTTCCCCTTCAGAGGTGCAGAATCGGGAGTACAGAACAGGAATTGGATGACACTTCCCAGGCCTCACTATAAGGAAGAAATCTGTATTTGCCCTGCTAGAATGGTGTATATTAGTACAATAAACACAGTTAATAAATTAATACTTTACATCTTCCTCTGTGATGCTGGGACCAACAGACTCTCACTTGGATATAACTGATAGTAGAGATTACAACTTTCAAAAGTCTCTTAATTCTTAGCACAATCTTGTGGTAGCAGTAAGAAAGTTCTGAAAATATCTTACCTGGAGAGATAATGAAGTTTTTACTTGAGAATAAGAAAGGCAAATGACTAAAAACCAGGATATAATCATATATCAGCTCACCACAAGGTGGGAAGGATGGCCTGCCAGACTCCAAACTTGGAGCCCTGTTTTTCAGTGAGTCTGTGTTACAGGATATGGACCTATTTCAATAAACACAGGGGTGTTTTCTGTACAGCACCACACATCTTGCAACCCAGACTTCAGACAAACAAAAAAAGATTGACCTGACTCTGTCACTGACTGGTAATGAGAGCACCAATTTCCCAAGCTGTGTGACAAAGTCTAGCCCTCGGCTACAAAGCACCTCCTGGCAGCTCAAGGAGTTCTGTTTTGGGTTAATCAGCTGGTTCCCAAAGGAAATGGGACTGTGACAGCCAGAACGGAGGAGTAATTTTTTGTGCATGTAGGCTAACATCCTGTGTGACTTGTAAATTTATTAGCAGATTTCTAACAAAGTTGACAGAGGAATGGGCAATTCAGAGTTAAGAGAAAACAGGCAGCTAAATAGAGGACACTATCTTCAGCATCTGGCTGAGGGAACAGCTTTTGACATCAGAGAACATAGTTGGAATGCTACTCTTTTAAATTTTGCAACTATAAAAAAGTCAAAGTTTGCATAAATCATGTAGCAGAAATCTATAGAAACCAGATTTGTAACTTCAGTTGTTCTTTTTGTTCTGAAGGAAAAGTTCAAAGCTTTTCTGGATGGGATACTATTCCCACATTGATTTGTCAGTGGTACACAAATCCTATTACAGTAACACAGCACATATAAAATGGGGGACTAAATGTTTCCCCTAAGTGATTGAATGGTAGACAACAAATACAGTATTTTGCTTAAGAAGTTAAGAGGTTACTTTGGTACAAACACTGGAGCAGATAAAGGTTATTAAAGCATTCTTGGCACCAGCTTCCTTTCTCCCTTGAATTCTTGTTTTAACTCAGTTTTCACTTTAACCTTGCCCTTCACCTTTATGGAATTTCATTGAATACAGAAGAAAGTGTTTTCTTTGCTGCCTGTGGTAATGAAACCTGTTGGTTTTGCTCTCTCTGAGATGTGGGTGTGTCACCAACAGAGGATTTTGCTGCCAACATAACAGCAGATATCGCTGGCAGTACAGCTGGAATCATGTTCCAGAAGTGTGTGACCCTGGGGTCATATAAAGGCATCTAATTGTAAGAGAGCTGTGTGTTTTATAGAAATAATAAAGTTCTACAAGCAAGAGGAAAACAGGAGCATTTCACAAAGGGCTGAGGAAATGTTACTTTGCTGATTTCCACCTGATACTGTGCATTTCCAGTGCTGAAAGTGCCATGTACCCTTCAGACTGGGATGATGCATCTCAAGCTTGGCTGAAAACGTAACAGAGCCCTGATGGGCTTCACCTGACTGCGGTGCTCAGGGTGCTGTGGTGGAACAAGAAATCTGAAAGCATAAGGGAGAGATTGTCATTCTACAGTCTTAATAAAATAACATTTTTAATTTAATTCCAGGGTTATAAAACAACCTTGGGAAAAGGCTTTCAGGTCTCAAACTAGAGTTTATGGAGCTGACGTGTGCTTTACTGTCATTCTCCTAGTGTCAGGAGTAGAGCTTAAAGAAGATGCTGAAAAGCAAAAATATTATCTTTTCTTCTGGTACTCACTTATCTCCATTCTCCTCTCAGGCAGAAGATGCCAGTCACAACCCCAGGCCTATGAAGTCACTCTGGAGAATTTCCTGTGAGGAAAGGGTGCCTGCCTTGGTGGGTCCTGACTGAGTGCAAAAACTCTGCCTTTGCAGAATCTATGTTCTGTACGTAATTAACAAGATGAAACTGGACACAGAGTAAAGCAAGTCATTAAAGAGGACAAATAGGCTTTTTTCATCCAAGTTCATCCCAGCACGAGAAACGATGTGAGCTGTGATGTGTTTTCACTGGACAGATTTGAATCAAACGCCCGCTACCCTTCCCTCTCCAAACACCTGATGAATCCAACACGGCTACATACGGCACACTGCTTTGCAAATTTAACTCCTGAATGGTTGTCTCACGAATCAGATGCTTTGTTGAAAAGACTGTGCTTTGATGGAGAGGACTGAGAATGGATACATAGCTGTTCACACTCTGGCTCAGCTGAGAATTTAAAGAAAACCAAAACCTTAATGACACACAGGCTTTACTTTGCCATCCAGCATTAGACACATGAGCCAATCTCTCCAGTTCTCCATTAGAGCCAGGGACAAATGGCAAACAGAATCAATCCAAGGAAAAATGCAGTCTTTATTTTGCTTTAACCAGCAACTTCAGGAAATGCTCAGTCTTCTTGGAGTTTGCACAGAACGGATGTTTATTTAAATAACAGTGGAGCAACAGTATAGAAGCTGACTGGGAAAACAAAGCCTGGTATTTTAAAAAATGAAAAGAATTACAAATTACAGCAGTTACCATTCAATGTCCCAACAGCAGTACAATATATAAAGCTCCTATCAAATGATTTCTATCCAGCATGAGTTTTTGAACTGATACCTCTAATCATATTTTAGCCTCAGTGTAAGATAGTTTTTGCAGAACTAATATTATCTTGCTACTAAAGACTTTTTCAAAATAAAAAGATACCTCAACCTAATTATCTTAATGCCATACAAACTCTAGTATCAGTATTGACCTTTTTATTTCCTTTAGAAATCACAATCAACATCCATCGTGCAGATTAATCTGCTAAATTGTTTCCTTGTCAAAGTGTCATGCTTTTCCATTAGTGATTGTAGCTAATTGCAATTCTCCCCAATCTGTTATGCAGCTAATTATCTAAAACAGACTTCACTGCCAGAGTATGCATGTTGTCTCTGTTATATGGTAAAAGGTACCATCGTTATTTGTATCACCATACTACACAGATATCCCAAATGATGCTCTGCTTTTCATCTGCTAGGTGCTGTACAAACACAGAGTTATCTCTGGTACTTCAGGATCAATAAAGCCATGTTCACATTTGAGTGTTCTGGTGCTTGGGTCTAAGCACACACGTGCAGAAAGTATCAGATGGAAAGCAGACCAGTCAGTCCTTACTGTCTAGAGGCAGGAGGGGCATACAAATGAAACTATTTCATCCAGGATCATGAAAAATTTCAGAAGGAGCAGAAACTGAACTCGGAATCTTCTGATCCAGGTTTACAGCTTCTCAAATAGCTCACTTTCAAGCATTTATAGTTCATACATGCCACAATCCAGAGTAAGAAAACCTTAAACTGAGTTGCGATAACACAGCTGGCATTTCTTAATTACACAGTCAAAAATACAGTGCTGGTTTCCAGAATATACTTGGAGTATTTCTCTCTAAAGAGAAGGAAAAGATGGGGAAGATAGACAACCTGCTAGCAGCAACATGGAAAGAACCTGCTGTCTTTACACATATCTTTTTCATGTACATGATTACAGCCAAGAGAAAGGCAGGGAACTGACAGAATCATCCCCTTCACATCAGTGGTGGGCAGAGTGCAGTAAACCAAGATTCTGAAAGGAGCGCCCAAGCAACTACTTGAAAAAGCCATTTTAACATCTTCCTGAAGAGGCACAGAGGTGAATTGCAAAATACAATATTCAGGATAATATTCCTGAGAAAACAAAATAGGTTGAATTTTAAATACTTTGAGAAAATTCACACAATCCTTTCAAGGCACAAAGTAATTAAAAAATTAAATGGAAAAGTTCTCCTGGGATAAATGTTACTGCCCCTTGCACACAAAGCAGGACAAAAGCAGCAAGATTTGTGGGATTCTGGTGGGAAGAGAAATTTAAACAAGAAAATATTAATCTGTTCTTCTGGGGGAGTTCAAATTGGTATAAATTGGAGATGGAAAGTGATTGGGACTGGAAGAGATGCTGATGAGTTTTTGAAGGGAAGCAGATTCGATGATATGTGCCAAGCCAGGCCACATCTTTATGAAGCCGTCCACATCAACTAGTGTGCAATTCATCAACATTTCTGGCTTCTTCAGTCAGCTTAGGGAATTTTTGTCAACATTTATCTGAATTTCCCACTATTCTCCAATAACATTACAGGCCCAAGAAATGGGCCTACTAAGGGCCCCAAATCTCTGCTTGTTCATTACCTCCATTATCACTAACTTGCAAACACACCCTTTCCTGCCAGAGGGGGCTTTCTTCATTACCAGCTGCCTTCTCTCCATCCTCTTTCCTGGCTTCTGTACCACCACCAGTCTGCAACTTACATGATACCAGTGCACAGAAAGTTACAGTTTGTGGTGATTTATTGCCAAAGGAAATTCTGAAAATTATTTGTTGATTGGCACAGCAGGTAAGAATTTCTTGACAAAAATTGCTCAAGTAATTGGACTGTTGTAATCAAACCATGTCCTCACTTGCTTGTGTCAGTTTATCTGTCAATAAATGATCAATAACGAAGTTATTCCCCATTTGTCCAGAGTTAAATTGGCCACAGCTATTTAAAATACTTCATGTTCAAATACTGCCATATTATGAAACAGTGCTATAAAATAGAAATTACTGATATATACTCCTAATTACAGCCAACCTAAAGGCCTTTTTGAGTGGAGATTTATATAATTATTACCAGATTGCTCTTGTATTTTTATTTCAATAAGTCACAGTGCTGTTGCCAATTCATAAAGCAGCTTCAAGATCTGTTTGTGCTGAAAGACATTAAGATATAAGGGCAAGAAAATATTCACTAAAGTTTAAGATCAATGATATGCCATGTGAAATATATACTGAAATGCATTAACTGCAAATACACCACATCAAATATTCCAGGAGCTTTACTGTTTATGCCTGTTTAACTTTTATAGATATATATACACACACATATATACACAAACACACTCATAAACATGTATTTCCCAAAAAATAAACTTCAGATCCCTGGCAGTATTATCATAAAAGCATTCAGATATTGCATGTACCTCATTCTTTGGCCTGATAGCTATCACATGAACTTTGAAAGTAACAGACTCCTGTTTCTAATTAATAAGGACATAAAAGTGTTTATGCAGAAGGAGAGCCTAGAGAGCTTATTACACTGAGGCCTGGTCAGAGCCAGTGTGGTTTTGTCATGTACATGTTAAAACTGACACAGCCAAGTTTGGTTACAGCCCGGTAGAGCATCTGCAAGTCATTTACATACTTTCAAATGCTGCAATGATAAACACACGCAGCTCTGTGACCATCTGATGGTTATGTCTGAAAGTGAATGAAGAGAAAGCATTCAAAAAAGGAGCAAGATAAATTGCTTAGACCAAATTTGGGGAAGGGTGGGAATGAAGACAAGGGGAAGAAGCCCAAAATATACTTCTAAGGACCTGAGTAGAACTTATTTTGCACTTCTTATTCTACAGAAACTTACTCCTGCCACATTTATATTGTGGAGGCACAGCCCAGGGAAATACAGCTATTCAGACAGATAGGAAGTGAGTTTGCTTATCACCCAGCTGCCTTACTGACATCATCATAACTCCCCAAGGGAAAGCTCATTTTGGGCAGAGACTGATCCCACCACAGATCTTATCTACTCATGACCAAACTTCTGACTCCAGCCTGAGCTAAGGGCTTATTCCCTCTCACACACTGGACAGGGCTCCTTCTCAGATGTTGATTTTAATCACAAGAATTAGCCTTACTAGCAATCCCAAATCAATCACTTCAGTGTAAGTATTATTTAGACATACCCAAGGGAGTCCTTTTTGTCTGTTTTGCTTTGAAGTTAAGAATCTCTCACTCTTACTTCAGATCTCTAAGGAATGAGAAAAATGTCTGAAGTTGGATCTGCATTCACACTCTCACTACAGCCAACTCCAATGAATAGTCCTGGTGGTAGAATTGTAGTTTAAGGTCTTTTTGAAATAGCTTAGGGTGTTGGTGACCCTCTAATTTGCTTTATCCATTCATACAAGGTCTATTAAGGGAGTAAAAAGGATGTGGTGTAAGTTAGAAGGAATGTGTTTGGACAAGCAGTTTGCATTATGTACTTCTTGGCTATGGCTGTCAGCTTCTCTATAATTTTTTTTTTACAAGCAGAAAAATTACTCTAAATTTTCAGCGCATATAAAAACCCAGTAACAGCCTCCTTTGAAACACAGAAAAATGTGTATACTTGAAAGAAAAATTTAAATTTGGCAGTTCTATAAGTTTTATTGGTATTTCTGACATTCACATCAACAGAGACCATCAGCTGACTCCTCATTGGTGACATCTCTTCAGAAAAGTCAGGTGATCTCTGTACAGTTTCTACTTAGTCAAAAGTTATCAACATGTTTCTAGATCTGTATTTACACAGCCGACTCTCTTTAGCTCAAAACATTTCCCATCAAATCCAGAGGACAAGTGTTCCAGTCAACCACAGCCAGACATGTAGTAAATGTGCCTTCAAACCAGCCTCAAGCCTGCTCTAATTTACAGCAGTAGAAGTAGGGATGAGGAAAAGCCAGTTAAAAAACCTGACTGGATTGAGGATTATGTGAGCAAAAATAGTTGTGACTTCTTGCCCCAAAATCTTCAGCAATTACAGCCTGGAGGCCTGGCTATAAAGTCCCATGACAACGATGATGGATGGATTGTACTGCCTTCATGCTTTTATCAAGGGACTGAAGAAGAGAAGACATCATTTCTGTTTTGTCTGCTCTCTCATATGTCATTAATGGCCACATTTTCCTATAATGTGACTGCCACAGTGAGTGTGAATGTATGTCCAGTTGTGGATATCTTTCACACTCCTTCGAGAAGATCTAAATCTTACGGCTGAAAGACAAAGATCAAAATTAATTGCAATCAAGAAGGTTGAATCTACACTGATGAGCAAGGATACATGACCCGAGTTAATGTCTTCCTCACTGTTCTGCAAATGAAAAAACTAATCAATAATAAACAGCAAACAGCTACAGAAACCATAAAAGTATGATTCCACAACGGTAAAAGAATGACAGCCCACATACTGGGTATTGCTACCATCTGCTCAGGTGCCTTCATGGTGGATTAACCGAAGCCATTTGACTTTGTGCTGGTGATGAACTAGGCACACAGGAGTTTAGTTTACATTTCTGATATGCAGGGGCCTTGCACAACCTAAATTCACGTTCAAAGAATCTCACTTGCAACCAGTGCAGCAAAAGCACTTCACAGGATCAGAGTGAAAGATACAGAGAGAAATCAATGCCCATACAGGCTGCTTTGGCAAGAAGACGACACATTGCAGTGCAGACCTCACTCCCATTCTTCCTAACATTCTCATTTGACATCATTGCTTCCTATCGTGCTACTTGTGATTTCTGCAGGTATAAGCAGGTATAGAAGAAGGTGAAAATTGTCTGGAAACAGTCTTGAGAGAAGCAGTTAAAAAAAAAGGGGCAAACATGAAATTTTTTTCAAATAGTACAGCAAGCAATTTGTCCTAAAGACAGCAAAAGCCACATAAACACTTATTCTTCTACTTGAATACCAGTTGAGGTCACTGCTGGGAGGAGCTACGATCCATGCAGAAAAACAGGTGGCCCTGAGTGGAAGTGGCACGTCAATGGGACACTGTCCTTAAAACAGGACACATGACACAAAAGTTTGCAAAGAGATGGCTTTTTACATACTTGTAGGCACACGTGGGCAGAACAAGTCTGCAGGATGTTGGAGCAGTACTGCCAAACCACTTATTCTGCAAAACAACAGTTTTGGGCATATGGCCATGTGACTGAATACAGGGATGAGTCAATCCTAAACCTAGAGATGCTCAATAAACTAAACAAAGAGTTTACATGTTAGTGAACAAAGATAAACACATCTATAACCATTTTAACTTAGTAGGACTTAAGATCCAACACCTCTATAGAAATGCTTCTTATTCTGTTTACTCCTGTGTAATTGCAGGTTTGATAGGAATCCTAAACACCTTGGTTGAGAAAAGGGAAAAGGTACAGCAACTGAAATGGCAAAAACTGACCATCATTTTCAGCTATGCCTGGTATAGAGAGTATTGCAGCAAAACACAGGCTTCGGTTGCTCAACAAGCAAATTACTTCTTGCTTTTAAAAGTCTATTTCTGGGCTCAAAAATATATAGACTAATGATAAGCATTCAAAAATCTTAGAAAGATATATAAAAGCTTAAAGAAAAATACATAATCCATATACAAAATGATCATTTTGTCCAGTAAAAAAAGCTATGCCCGAGGCAGGGGGGAAAATCACCCATGTTGACCATTTGGAAGTTAGGATATTGGCTTTGTCCAAAATAGGCTGGTTAGGATGAATCTATGATTTCCACTACTATAGCTACCCACCTTGTCTATTTATATGTGCTGTGCAGTCTATCAAGATTCAGCTAAGTACATACTTTTGTCTGGCAACTCCAATGAGGATAGGGTTGGAAGACAAAGACAGGAGCTTGATTTTTTTAATTACTCTCTGCACACCAAACAAGCGTCCCAATTATACTCAACCTATTCATACCATCTGTGACCCACAAACATCTGTGTTTCCACAGAGGTGCACAAGTGTATCTCAAGTAGACAGACTCATTCTTGTACTGTGGGGTCAAGGTGCAGTACACAGTGGAAAAAAAGGTGATATCATGAAAGTACCACCTAAGCAACATTTATGCTTGAGATAGGCAACTACTAAAGACCTGGAACAACCTCCTGCTAGTATTATTGAACAAAAAACAAACAAAAAACCCCCAAACAAAACCCACTCCCCCCTCTCAACTCGTTTAATAATAAGGTTACAAGATGTACCCTTAGCCAGTGCTAGAGGCTAAATGTGATTATTCAGGTGACAACTTCCAGCTCCAGGTCAATAGTCTAAGCCATCCCCTCAGTGTCCTGGATGTCTCTGGGACGAAGATTAATTCTGGGAGCACATCTGGCAACTCACTTAGCACAGGTTGTGCCCTAGCTGCTCTCTGCACAGTTTTGTCACTGAAACTGGGGCATGCCCACACAGCCCTCTCCAGTGCTCTCCAGCACGATGGGCCAGCCACACTTCCCACAGCTGCCACAACCACGCCAGCCAGCCGGGCTAACCTGCACCAGTGCTTAGAGCACAGGCACTACGAACAGGATGGCCAGAACCACATCCTGAACATCTGTACTTTCCCCTTGCTAGCCCATCTCCATAATGTGCTCTACCATCAGTCTTGAGCTCCCATTACTCACCCCTGTTTTATTTAACTGCTCATAACAGAGATCAGAAAGGAAGAATTCCCTGTAGGGAGTATAACTAATTCAGTGAAATCCTGCAGGGACTCAAAAAATCTGCACTAAAATGAAGCATGCCCTGGAGTTTTCAAAAGACTAGCAGAGTCTGAGAGAAAACAGGTACTCCAAAGCTGTCACTGTTTTTCTTTGCAGAGATCCAGCATTGTGGAAAAACGCAACATTTGGATTTGTGAATCTGATCCAATTTTTTTAACTGGGCTGCTGTTCAAAGTAATGTATTAAAGAACTTCCTCACTTCAAATTATTTTCCCATTTTAGCTTTCTGGAAGTAGATGCTCTCCACTGACCAGATTTGTTATTTTGGTTATTCACTATTTCCAAAAGTAATGACATGTTATTCATTTAAGGGGTTCAGTTCTCAACTCACTATTATGCAGTCATGATTAAATCAGTCAATCATTAATGTGAACCTGAAAACCTCAATTTTATTTTTAAAATGCTCTTCCCAACTGCAGTGTATGCAGTTTTTAGTGTGTAACAGGACATTGCACTGGAAATACGGCAGAATTTAGCCAGCAGCTTTTTGGCACAGAGCCTCTCACACCTCTTGCCCTCTTCCTGGATTAGGCATATTTCCTGGATGATCATTAGGCACATATAACTAATCTCAGTAGCCATCTATCAAGAACTGAAAGAACTGAGCTAGCTGATATGCGCAGATTACTTCATAAATCAGAGCAGTCTCAAAGGCGTTGCTTGCTGAGCAGTTTTAGAAAATACATCCTGAGCAGTTATATGTGGCTTTTGGAAGCTAATGCAGTCTTTACAAAACTGAACTAATAAGACTAACAGCTTCACTTTGTGCATCAAAATGCTGAAAACTGGCACATCAATTCTCAGTATAACGGCTTAAAAAAATAAAGCCACTTCACAGGAGCTAAACTCTGAAGACCCAGATGACATCATGACATCTCTTGAAGGCCAAGCCCAGGATCACAGAATACAGAGGCACAAGTCCCTTCTGCCCTACCCAAAGATCAGGGGCTTGGACATACAAAGTTGTTCAGATATCTTCTGTGACTTCCAAGAGCACCCAGCCCAGTTTTGTACTTAAGTGAAAAAAAAAAAAACTGATTTTAAGATCCTACCCTGTTTTAGCACATGTGAAATATTTGCTAGCAAATATCAGCTTCAGTGACCTGTACTGCATAAGACCAATTTCTGGTCTCACAGCTAAAAGCTGAACTGAGTATTGATACATGTTTCTGTCCCAAACAGGTGGCAGACAACCACACTCTATTTTCCAGCATGGTCCAGCCATGGAGAGTCTGAGGGTCTGAGCACCTACTTGGTGCAGAGAAAGCCTGTCTATTACTTTTTATTGATTTTCACTGTATGTAACAGGGATGGAGATCATATTGAAGAACAACTGCATGTCAGAAGCAATATACACTCATATCCTAGCATTTACCCTAGAAACCTCATCCTAGAAACCTCATAGATGTGATCAGAACACCCTTTCAGGAAATGGCCTCACCAGACTGCCCTGGTAACTTCAGACGGCTTAGCTCGTGGGAGCTCTGCCCTGTTCTGGGACAGCAGCTCACTTAAGGACATGCTTTGTGTTTGTAGCAACACAGATTTAAAAGACACTACGTTAATGTATTGGAGATTTATGTACCTCCAAAAAAGCCAGGACTGAAAGCAGAAAGAAGAAACGATGGTCCAAAACACTTGTGTTTTTTTCCAGAGTCTAAACCTGCAACTCAGCTATGATTTCCCTGAGGAGGTAATATCATGTTTGCACTGCAAGTTTTGTCAAGAAGAGATAAGCAATGGTTACGCAACACAGTGCGAGAAACTGTTCTAATCTACCTGATGCCTTTAAAATTGCTTCCCCTGCAGCCAACCTCCAAGACAGAAATAAACACTGTTGCCACAACCATGAAGAAAAAAAGTGCTGCAGCAATAGTCGTAGAGGGTTGAAAATCCCTTTGAAGGTCCCAAAGCTCTGTCTCATGCCCAGAACTGCTCTTCAGGCTCTGCGTGGGGGCCACGGGCTACTGCCCACAGCCCAGCACAGCCCACTTGCTCTGTGCAGCTCACACTACACAGTGTAAGGTGAGAGAGCTGTGTGCTTTCATATTGAGCAGGCAAAGGAAGAACTTGCTTTGTGCTTAAAGAAATAACAAAATTTGGTGTTATTAAGTTACTAGGGTTAACTGTGCTCTCAGTGAGCCACTGTCTAGCTTATAAAACACAGCTAAAAATATAACTAGAACAAGTGAACCCTCTTCTTCAGAATGGCATTGTATGATTTTATACTTTTAGATTAAAGAGGTACATTGCTAGAGATATAAAACACATAAACACAGCCATAAAAACCTCTTTCTGCTTGTACCTCTAAACCTTTCTCTGGGTTTTAAAATGGAGGACTCCTTTGTTTTGAGCACATTTCCTCTGTATTTCATAAGGTGGGGGCTCCCTCTTGCTTGAGAAGGTTCCCTTTATAGAAAGTTAAACAATAGTTTGGAAAAGTTTTGATTGATAATAGCTTACATATGGTGTTACAGAAAAGGAGTCTATTTTAAGTATCCTTCTTCTCCGAGAAGGGATTCTAAAGAGGCACCATGTGTTCCAAACTTGCTGGCAACACTTGAGCCTGCTCTCAGAGCCTGCCTCTGGAACTGCTCCCTGGCTTGTGATGGAAACCATAAACCTACGAGTTCTGGAAGTACATTTTATTTCCTATGCTTGTGAGGCTTTGAGAATATGGCAGGACCGGTGTGTAACACATGCCACTCTGGAGGGGACTCCTAAGAAACATTCATGCACTGGTCTCGGGTATATGAATACTGAGCCACAGATGTAGTTCTTCCACACATAAACCCAGAGAAAAGGAAGGGACACTGGGTTGTCTACTTTTCTCCCTAGTGTTTGCATTTAAAAAATTTATTTAGAATACATTATAACACAGAAATACATTTTAGATAAAGAGACATTTTGAAATCTATTTGACCAACTATCAGAGAAATGAAACTGCATGAAACCTTTTATATTAAGATGAGCCTTCAGGTTTTTTCTCACTTTTCATCAAGATCTAATCCTAAAACATAATGTTAAGGGCATCAGACATGGTGGCTTTCAGATAAGAAGCTTGGGTTTCTGGCCATAATCAAGAATTCCATGAATTCTTCTTTCAGCAAATAATAGGCAGGAAGGACAGAGTGACCTTGCAACATTCAACCTGCATCAAGAGCTGTTTGCCAACTTAAATCTTGCCTATGATTTCTATGATTACACAGCATTTCCGTTTCTAAACAGTTGCATTGCTTTGTGTAACTGTTCAGGATATTATTCACAGAAGGGTGAAATAATCCCTATCAACTTTAGTGATTACAAAACTTGCCAAGAACAAAGTAAGATTATCCTTATCAAATTTTGTAAGAAAGGAAGTACTAGCTTATAGTCATTTAAAAACACTGCTGTAATGTCTACAGCTATGACAAGTCACTTGGAACAAAACTGAAAAACATGCAGAAGGGGCTTTTTGCTTATGAATTCTCTGAATTAAATATGCTTTCTATAAATATATTATCAAGATTGTTCATGTACAAAACCATTTGATCATGGTAACAAGAGTCCTAACAATTATCTGTCATCTGTGGCATGTCACTTGATAAAGCAGATCATAGTGTTTCTGTTTTCTGGGTATCTGCAACTCTGTATAATGGAAGCAGAGCTATGCATACAAAGAGTTAAACTTTAAAATATTATCTGAGTTACACTTTTCCATTTTCAGTATAAGCTGAGAAGTAAGAAAGCACTAAAAAAATTGTCTGCTTTACTTACCCCACAAGGCTTTTGACATAATAATCATCAAATGTCAGAGGTTCATAAGATGACTTTCACTGTGATGGAAAAAGATGGTGGTTATCAAAAGAGCAAACCATGTTGCTTGGCTTTGGTTAAACTACTTCAATGCTTGCATACTTCTTCTAGCATCAGCATGAATTAACTACCATCTAATTTCATAAATATACAAGGCCAAAGTTGTCTCTAAGATACAACAAGGATTATTTTGGTCTAAATTAAAACCACCTGAATTTTAATGCAAAATAATGAACGTGTCATGCACACATCCACTCATCCAGAGTTCAATATTTTTGAAATTCCAAGTCAAAGACTGCATTGGAGCCTTCTGTCTGACTCAAAGAAATGTTTTACTAAGGATATTAACTTCATTGACCTTATAATGAAAGTAAGTAAGTGAACAAAACAACTTGGCACTGGGCAGTTCATAATATCAGCACCACTGTTCACATCTGTAACTAGAGCCATTCATGTTCCTCAGTCTTTTAAGTGATGGGTGACTGTACAGTATTCATAGCAAGAGCTTGTACTGGGAACATCAAATGCATTAGAGAAAAAGCTTGGCGGAAGGGCAACCTTCAGCTTTACATCATAATCCTGTGCAGTTAATCCTGGCATTGTGAAGGATTGTGAGATCGATGTCTCACTGCCAGGTCTTGTCATGCCAGAGATATTTAACATTGTGATATTGTTCTCACCCTTGTGAGAGCTTGTCCTGGTTAAACCATGACAGAGCTCTTCCTTGCCCCTCAGTAAAGCTTCCCTTTTCCCTTGTGGCACAAAGGTATTTTACAGATTCAGGCAATATCCAACCGCCCACCCACAACTCCTTTCCCTTGATACTTCCAGCTCCAGGAACAATGTTTACTAGAAAGGCAGTTCATCTCCCTGGAAGAAAACAGGGAGTGGGTAAATGCTCCCACCAGGGAGCATTTCACACTCTTCATAAACAGTCAGTTCTAGCTAGTGCATGCAGACTCGCAAAATGCAACTGCTAAGGAAACACATATGCTTTCCATACATAAACAATAAAAACTTTTCAAAACTGTCTTTTAAGATTGTCTTTCTTCTTCAGCCTGAGCCAATGCATTCTAATTGCAGGGAGCTGCCTGCCTCAAGCGATGCTGCATTGTTCCTTGCAGCATTCTGAAGCAGTTTCCTTTTCTATGAGCTATGCTTATCACATCCTGTGCTTCATTATGTTTCCAGGAAAGGTTCCCTAGCACAAGCCGGTTTCTCTGAACCCGTGTTGCTCCATTCCTTTCCTCTGCTGCTTCATCACGTGAAGGAAGTACAATCACCTCAGGGAGGAGAGATACACCATGACTGTTCTGCCCCCCTTTATTACAAGCTAGACAAGCCCAGCTGGTGGAGAGGTCAGAAGAGAGTCTGGGTCTTGCATAGCTTGAAACTTCACATCTCAAAACCTAGGACTGCAACTGACTGATAGCTTCAAACCAACATTTCTATCCACTGTTTCTCTGCAACATCCTTCCCAAAGCACTTTAAATGCATAATGTCCAGGTAATTAATGTACATAAAAAACCCTGTTGCTGCCTTGCAGAAAATCAGAGGTTTTATTTCTTAAGGAAATAAAGACAGTAAGGTAGCTTTTGAAGAGAGACACCAAACAGATTTGCCAACTGAAAGTTCACCAGTAACTGAAGGAGTGGCACTTGGAGTGGCACAGGGATGTTTACTCACTCAGGCAGCCAGGAGCACAGCGTTATGGTCATCAAGATAACCCCCTTCCAGAACTTCTTACAGTCACGTTAACCAATAGCAACATACCTAACAATTTGATCCCTGTTACCTTAAGCTATTCAAAATAGACAACTTTTCAGTTTGGAGCCGGGCTCTTTCACTCAAAACTCTAGAAGTGCTAACAAATTCCAGGTAACAGACTGGCTGAGGCTTAGGAATTTATTCTTAAAAATTCCCTAGATTACTTGTTAATTCCTCCAACCTTCCACAGATACATGCAAGCATATATACACATGTGAGGAGAGGGGAAGCACACAGATTATATTCTAGGGCAGGAACTAAACTGGTCAAGAGGATTTCCTGTTCATTGAAAAAAAGTGGTCCAGTTTCATTGTGTAGCTACTTCTTTGTCTAGTGAGAAGTAAATTCCCTAATTGTCATAAAAAGTGTAATACTCTAGACAGGGGAATACAAACTGGGTTAAGTTAAATACAAAGACATCCTTTTTTTTCATTTGGACACACATCAAAACATTCATGGAACAGTTTGCCACACAAGAACACCCTTCTACACTCCTTTTTTCCTAACAGAAAAAGGTTGGGTGCTGATCTTGCACTCAAGGGACTGTTATGAATTCTGGCCTTGCCTTATGGAAGATGCAGTTTTAGTAAATAGTGGGGAGTTTTGTTAATAGTTTTATGTATTTATATATAAAATATACATTGAAGGGGAATACTCAGAGACTGTCAGTGTTCCCAGTGCATTAAAATTCTCCTGAGTTGGAAGGATTAGAAATGCTTTCCCTTCCTAAGGCTGAAAAATGCACACAGGGTCAACTGCTTTCAGTACTGTAAAACAGAAAAGGTGGAAAAGTTTAAGCCTCAGGAGACAGCAACCTGTAGAATTACATTTAGATGGTTTTGACTTACAAAATACAGTCTGGGCAAGAATGTCACCACCTCCTTGAAGCAATGTATGTGCCACTTAGGAAAAGACAATCTCAGATGCCAATGAACAGATGAAAGATCTAAGGATGTTTTTTGGTTTCAACAGGCAGGGCTGGTCAGCTGGCTCATGCTTGTATATTGTCCCCATCTGCAAACACAAGTAAGCCCTCTTATCAACTCCTGTGACTATCATCGTGCCTCACATGGATCCTAAACCCTGATTTCCTACAAGCATATGAACTAGGGGCAGTCCTGGTGGCACTGGAAGATACACTCCTTGTCTTCAATATCACAGAGAAAAGCTTCCAAAAATGTGCCTTTAACGAGCATATAAACTCAGAAAGACAGAATAAAACAAACCAGAAGTAGTCAGAACTCAGAGTTTAGTTCATTTAACAAATATTAAGCCACTGCTGTCATTTTTGACTGTTTGTATTCAGGAATACTGGATCAGAACAACCACAAAAAACTAAGGGGGAAGATGAGTATGTAATTCCAGGATGCCAGCAGCTATGCAGGTGATGGTCTGATGTGACAAGACTCATTTGGGAACAGGAGGCTGCCCAAGCACTGGTTCAACTGCAGAGACCAGGCTCCAGAAGGGAGAACTGCTGCTGAAAGAAGGCAACCCAGTATTGCAGGGCTGATCACATGCAGAGATGCAATAAAAGTGGTTTCTCACACTCTCACAACTGCTGAGCCAGGGCACTATCTGAGCAAAGAACCCCATAATCTCTGAGCATTTGTACTTCTCTAGAAGCCCAGCCTAGCAGAGCTTTTTAAAAATTAAAAACACCAAAGTAGTAATAGAGGGAACAGGTAGCCAAAGGCAGGGGAAGGAAGATGAAGAAACTGTTCTTTGCCCACAATAAAACTGTTTTCAGCAAGCTGCACTTGAGAGCACAGTAGTGAGTGCTGCTACGTGAGGATCCTGGGGAGAGGCAGCACACACTGCAGCAGTGCTCCCTATGAGGGCGAGCAGGGTGAGTTTTTATCACTACTGGCTATTTTCTCCTTCCTCTAAGAGGCACAGCTGTTAACCAGATACATGAAGCAGGAAGTACTTCTACTTTCTTTTTCTAGTGCTTTGGGAACAGTTAATGAGAAGTCTGGGTCAGAGCTTATAAATAATATGAAACTTAAAGTAAGCTAACTAATTCCTGTCGTAGAGAGCTTTCAAAAGAATGAGTGCTGTGTTTCTTCTTTTTTGGCAAATAGTACAGTACACAATTTGATTGCTGAACCAAAATACTCTGTGTGTTGCATGGCAATTCAAGCTCTGCCTCTTTTCATAAACGTCCTTCATGTGCTTTTCCCTTCCCCTCCATTCTGGCTGCTAGGAAGGCCTGACTATGGCCCTCTGCATATCCCAGGAACTGTTAAATAAGAAAGAGAATGATAATGTAAAAAAAAAAAAAAAAAAAGCCGCTGATACTTAAGCCTTAAATCAATATTAGAACAGGAAGCTTTAGTCTAGTGTATAGGTCAGGGTAGTATTTGAAATACAAACACTGGACACCTTGGTTCATGGAGAGGGCTGGCTCAGAGAGCTCTGCTGCTCTGAGGGAAGCAGGATACAGCTGCTCTGTGCTGTATATACAGCTCTGCTCCAGGCTGTTCCCCACAGAACACCAGAAAGACTATTTTACTGCTCCAAGACCATGATAGGGTAGAAGAGGCCAGGTTTCATGCAAAGCTGGGGTTTGGACTGCACTCAGCGAAAAGAGGAAAATCATTGCTCCTGCTCTGAGACAAAAGCCACATGGACAGTAAGGCTCAAAAACATGTTCCTAGCAGTACTTAGGAAAACTTATCAAACTGTGAAACTGAGGCTCAGATTTATAAAAGGAATCTAAAACTGGAATTACAAACTATGCAATGTGACAGGTGCCGTGGTCATAACTTTGATCCAAAAAACCCAAACAAATAAAAAGCCGAACCCTAAACAACCAACAAATTCCTAGAAATCCACAGAACTTAAAAAGCAGGAGTGAAACTCTGTAATCCATGGTACTTCTATGGAATATCTGGTAGGACTGGGGTTAGTACACTCAGCAGCACCTTACCTTGTTGAGTGCCCAGGCTCATCAGTGAATTGCAGCCTATTCTGAAGCACACTAAAATCAAAGAGTCATTTATAAGACTGAACAAGTTTTGAGTCATGTTTTACAGGAGCTGACTTCAGTGAATGGTATTAGGCAGTTGCACTGCTGAAGTCACTGCAAAACTTTAGGTACTGAGGCTTTTGGAAACAGAGTCCTCAGGCCTCAAACAAGCAAAATGCAAGCTTTAAAAGCACAAATAGGCTCTGACCCCACAGAAACTCTATTAGCCTGAGACTGGAGAACTGTATTCTCTCACTCACTCAGCAAGTGAACCTGGATATAGCCAGGAACTCCTCCACCCAACCCCATTTCCATCTGTAAATGAACATAATAAATTGCTCTGAAAGCTGCATGCAAAACACGTTTTTCATTTCTCAGTGGTTTAGAAAGACCAGTTACCATGGCTGGCTTACAGGGCAGACACACATTAACATTTCTGTATTAACACAACACCTTTTTAGGGGTGATATAGATGTTAGGTGTCTGTACCTTATCCTCACTGCAAATACACTGAAGAGTTAGTGCATGATATGCACTGTTAAACCACTCTCTGTGATCTGGTTAAAGAGTTATACCAAGGAAAACATGAAGCTGTGTAGCAAGCAAAAAGGACAATTGTTCTCATTACATCTGAGAACTAAGCATGAGGAAGATGAGCAAAATTGCAACAGTATTTTAAACACTAGGATTATTGTGCCACCATGTCATATATGTACACGTGCTTTCTGACCCCTCTGAAGTGTTTATGCCTTATGTCCCATATGGGGACTTACTTTGGCACCTTTTATTTAAAGAACTACCAAAGGATGCCCACACACAGCTCTACAGTGCATGGTTTAAGAATTCCACCAGACCCATCCCAGGATAATCTTTACTGCGCAGTAGCTTGCACAGTGCCTGAAGAAACTCCACGCAGCACAGTCTGCTCTTTCCTGGGAAGACAAAACAAAACAAATCCCTATCTCTCATCAGTGCTCTCTGACCAAGGACAGTACTTCTTCATTTCCAAAGTGACTTTTCTTCCACGTTTATTTGGTTTTGCTTGTTTGCGTTGGTAGAAATCACCATTATGAATATTAGGATGGAACATGGCATTGAGAATAATAGGATGTGAATAAAGAAATCTATTCAAGTAAATTATAATAACCATGCTACATTTAATCCCCTAACACAAACAGTGTATTTTTTTTAGGAATTTTGATCTGCATTTAGGGCCAGACATTCAAATGTCTACTGAAAATACAATCTTTCTAGACACTTTCTGGGGGGAAAAACAAAAACAGAAGAGGAGAAAGTGAAGCATGGAAAACGCAGAAGCTAAAACTCAAAACCAGAGCTGTTTCACAAACTAACAAGCATAAGAAATTAATCCAAGTTAAGCTGCTACAGCAGAGTGTAGGACTAACGTGCAAGTGTTTGATGCATACCAGAGAACCTTGAAAGAGAAAAGGCATGTGAATAAAATATGATTCAATAAAATAATTCATGCTGAAATGACAGGATTTTAATTATGTGCAACTTCAGCCCTGTGAATATGAAACAGGAAGCACCTCAGGCATTTAAGGCCCTGATGACAGAAGTCACAAATTTATTCAGTGATTTACTTTACGAAACGTTAAGTTGGATGCAGCATTTGGGAAAAAAAAAAATCATAACCAGCAAACCCAAACCAAAACATAAAAACCAATACACAAGCAAACTCACAAAGACTATATCTTTACATGTGGTCTTCATCAGTAATCAGGACTACCAGTTTAAGAATAACTGAAGTGACAGCATAAAGCCACTTCCCTCAGATACCTGTGTGTTCCAAACAGCTGTGGCACCCTCACAGACACTGCAATAGTGCTGTCAAGACTCCACAAAGAAATGCAACAGAAAGGCAGGCAAGAAAAAACAAAGTATGTGAAAGTGCATATGTGGATTTCAAAACAGTCTTGTTCAGGACTAACCTGGGAACATAAGAGAGCTCATACACTTGGGAGAGGAATGTATATCTGGATAAAGGCTCCAAAATAGTTCCCAAATCATTCAGGAAGAAAGCAAGAATGGTAAAACAATTACATATGGTGATGTTCACAAAGAAAACAGGAAATATAGTCCACTGGGGAGAAATATAGAAGACTTCTAAAACAGGCAGCCTGTTGTGAATGCAAACAAGAAATTAAAAGAGAAAGCAATTCAAAACTCCCCCACAACAACTCTTACAAACCACAAAGCCCAGCAAACCAGCTAAGAAGCAAGAAGGCAACACTATGTATCTAAATTAATCCTTTTAAAATCCTCTTTGCTTTGTAGCTCATTCTACACCCAAATGGTACAGCGAGGGTTTTTTAAGTAAATGTCTAGTGAAAGTTCAAGAAAAATTTAAGCAAAAAGGAAAGATCATGTAAATATAAGTTAAAGGGTCACTGTTTTAGTAAAGCAGCAGGGAAGCTAAGGCAAACAATTAGGTCTTTTGTGTTCAAACAATTGGCTGGATTAGTGCTTGAATGGACACAGAAATTTTACGTATCAAATAAACTGTATTGAGAGTTGGGGTATCAATTTACATGTGAAGAATATGACTAGAGATCAGTGCAGGTGGGGGACACAACTGTGACATGGTACACTGGCCAATTTTCAGAAGCAATGGCATCTAGACAGGCCTTGACTTCAAGTGCCACAGCTATGCCTGCCCCCACAGAGACATGCAGACAGGCAGCAAGATAAGAGCTCATGAAAATCTGAGTACAGGAAACTAAAGCTGGCCTTTCTCTGGCATTTTTTGAATGTCTGAATCAGCAAATCTTTTTTTAAGTAGCTTTAGGCATAATCTTTGAAACACAGATTTTATCTTTTTTCTGGGCACGGGATGAAAGAAATAATCACTTAATGCACCATAAAGAAAGCAAAAAGAACAAGAAAGAAGGGAAGAGCATACTGAATATAGTAGAAAGAGAAGGAATGCACAAGGTTAAAAAACAGGGGAGAAAAAACCTTTGGTGGTAATGTGTGACTGGACAAAAGAACCCCAGTTAAACAAGGAAAGAAATCCCTACTGGTCACACACAGGGTCAGAAATAATGCTGGGGAGAAATCTCAAGTACTCTGCTACTAAGCTTAACAGAAGAAATGAGATCCTGCAAACTAAGCTTGAGAATTCTTAAACATGAAATGAGAGGAAATTATTCTAACACACCAGATAAATACAGCAGGCTCATCCACAGCAGCACGCTCAGCTCTGGTTAGGCTGTTACAGACACTGAGATTTTTGAGAAAAGACAATCAAATGATTCTGGGACTGCAATGGGATTAATGCAAGCTCCTCTTCTCAAATACCCACTGCTAGATCTGCAAGAAGGTTAGGAAAGAAGAGGGATGTCTGACAGTAAATAAATAAAAAAGTCACTAAGGCCATTTGACTGCAGACTGAATGTATCAGACAGTCTCATGAGAAGGCACTGACTACTGCTAGAGAGAAGTAATCCCTGGTTCTTGCAAGTGAAGGTTTCAGCACATGTGTCTTCACTTTAGATAAAGTGTTCTGAAGACCTTCCTCACAACTGAGGCAAGTCACTATAAATTCTCTAGAATTTGCTTCTTCCTGATACCCAGGACACCACCTCAGAACACTAACCTCCACTATTTTTCTCATGTTTTCTAAACTTACTTTCATTTCAGGGCTGCTTCAGCTTCTGCTCTAGAGACAGAATACACAGAGCTTCCCCTTTATATGAATCCTGCATTACCACCCACCTTTGATCCCCTTCCTCTCTCTACTTCTGCTATTATAATTTTACAGATTTTGCCAGGAGGAGCCATTAGATCACTTAAGCAGATCTCCAGTATAATGCAGGCACTAACTTTCACCCAGCTACCCCTGCTGAAACCCAAATACTTCAGTGAAATGAAAGCAAGAGATTAAATTGTACACTGCAGGAGACCCTGCAGCACGAGCTGCACTGGCAGAAAACTGAGCAAAAACACATGCAAATGATTCCATCAGGAAGCAACAGCCTCCACTGCAGAGAAAGTCAGCGAATGTTACCAATTTGGCATTAAAACCCCACTTCTTTCTAACACAGAATCTGAAAGTAGAAAATGAAATATATAAAAATGACTGATAAAGAATCCACTTTTCCCCTACATGTCTATGCTATGTCTTAGGCAATGGAACACTTTCTCTAGCCTTGACTAGCTGCTGGTGTTTATGAGAGAATAAAAAACAAAATACAAACAAAAACCACCACAGAACAATGTGAACCAAGGAAAAAGCCCTCCCTTACTCACAGCAGAAATTATGCTAAGATTTTATAATTACTGTCTTAATGCAGCTGATACAAAGTCAGACTTAACATCTGATCTGTAGATTTGCTTCTGAAACTTTTAAGTATATACACAGTAAGTTTACAATTCAAGCCACAACGGTTCTACCATCTTTACAAGTACTTGTACAAATGCTTTACTACCTTCTTAGGTGGCGGGCTGGAACCTTATGGCAAGATGGAAACCACACAGTTTAATTCTCACACCACTGGGTTTGCACCGTGCTTTCATAGGCAGAGACTGCTTTACAACAGCAGGAATGATCCCTTCCAAGAGCACATCTCAGCAGAAGTCCAGACAGAATTCCTATACCAACAAGCAGGGCACGCTGCACCCAGAGGATCAGCAATCTCTCTATTGCTCTACTTTATGACAAATATCTTATCTCAGAAAAAAACCCATGACTTAATGACACCAATGACAAAAATGTAGGAAATAGGCTAAGAGCTCAGAAGGTTCTGCTATAGGGAGCTGAGCATGAGGTAGGCCTAAGGGACAGTGACCCCATTGATAATTAAAAGGATAAAGTACTTGACTAAGCTCATTAAAGATTTTAATGATATATGTACTTCAAACATACAGAATAAGAGATTTCAGGCAGCTTCCAATGACCTCTTCATGACAATTTCCATCCCAATCACACCAGTAGTGATTAGATGTTCACTTAGTTAATGGTCAATGCTTTGCATGACATGAGTTCTGGACTACAAAAATCCATTTTCACTGGCTTGTTTGTCACTTTATATTGCAGACCCTCAATCCTGGTCTCTTTGAAAGTATTTTCAAAAATATCCCCCAAAGCATTATTTATATTCATTTGTTCTCAGTTTATGAAACGAAAGACACATTACAAAAAAATAACATTACAAGTAATGACCTTGTTTGGCTGTAGTGCAGATGAGCAATGTGGAAGTCCTCAAACAGCATTAACACCATGAGTGAGCCTGTGGGACAGCCCGTAGGCTGGAACAAGGTACCCACTTAATCCAATTGCACCACTGAAACTTCCACTTCCAGGCTTGGCAGATGGCACCAACCTTATGGCTGCTGCACCTGCCAACTGGTTGCAGAAAGTTCAGAAGAGAGGAACTACAAGGCATTTTCCCTGCCCCTCTCGTTTTTCATTCCAATTTCTAGGGATGTGCCAGTTGCTAATTAATGTAAGGCAGAAACAGCCTTGAGTTGCTCTATTTTACCCCACCTTTACCTGGGTAGCCTCTCCCACAGCTCCCCAGTCAGACCAGGAAATCTCTGCAAACTTAAGGTGGGACCTCAGCTCTAATCTTGAAAAGTCACTCTTCTTCCCCATACACAAGTAGAGCTTTTTATGCAAAAGGATACTGTCAACTGCAAAATATAATTTAGAGGAACATTCAAGCCACCATTTGTTTCCAAATACCCCATGTCCTTAAGGCAAAGGGCTGCATCCTTGGTGAAATGCCACCTCCTCTGCACTTTGCTGTCTTGCTCCTTTCCCTCACAGTGCCTCTGTTGGCACTACAGTACCAAGCTCACTATGAAAAGCCTTGTTCTGTGACAGCAGAGGAGGGATGAAATGGCACACAAGAAAACACAGCATGTCTAATTTTAGCCTCCCTCTATTTCTGATGGAGTAACTTCAAAGGCAGAGAAAAAGTTGCAGTCTGCTCCCATTAAAATGCGTAACAGTTTTCCCTGAACAACTTCAACAGGAGAACTTTGTATTAGGAAAAGCACACCCCACTGAAATCAGACAAAATACACGTAAGAGACAGCATTGTGACTGAGGAAGTGTTTTCAACAGTGCTGCACAACTTCACAGTGACTTACCCAACCTCTATCCTATGGCAACACTGTAAAAATCCAAAAGGCTGGCACAGCAGTAATGGAAAATGAAGGTAAAAGACAAGGAGGGGAATTCCTATGACTTAGGGTGCTCAGTACTCACTGTGCAACTGCATTTGCCCCAGCTGCTTTTCCCTTAGAAGAACAAAAGCACAGCCGTGTAGGCAATGCTTGCTTTTTTAACAGCTAAATACCTCTTCCTGTGTCTACATGTGGTCCAGTGCCTGGAGATCAACTATCATACCCATGTATGAGGGAGAAATGAAACTGAAAGCACTATGCACTCTTGTATCCCATGTCTTACAAGCTGTGAGCCATCATGTGACTACAGCCTGTGAGGAATCTCAAAGCCCCCACCTGCAGCCAATAGGGCACATGGGGCAGAAATCAGGTTTAACCACACAACAAACAAAAAGAGAAGCATGGGAGCTGTGAAGTTTTGAAGGAGTATGATCACTACTGTGATAAACAATATGACTTTTACTACTAAACAGATTCTCAGCCATAAGACCTCGAAATAGTTAACTAAATATAACCTGAAGTGATGATGAGATCAAGCTTGAACATGCCTTAAAAACTGGAGAGAGTTGAATGTGTCCCTTGAAGTAATCAGACAGTGCTGGGACAGGAGGGAAAGGAACCACAATCAACATGATAAACGTATTTTAAAATGTGAATATAAAAATTAGCTTTGCTACTGTCAGACACAGAGGTGCCTGTGTAAATTCACGTTTAGCTCATCTTTCCCACATTAAGAATGCAGATAAATTGCCACTTTGAAATGGGCAGGCAGTGCAGAGAGAACACAAGACACTATCGTGGACTTGGAATGAAAGCCAGGAAAAATATAAAGACTTTTTAATAAAACAAATCTAAATTATTTAAATAGCACTTAATGCTTCTACCATTTTATCCTCTACTCTGCTTACACTCTCATTAATGCCAGTCACTTCCCAGCCACAGTAGCTTTGTGACCAAGGCCATCTACTGGTGAGAGGGGTGTGTGAATTAATGGGAGGTTTGTTGGCCAGCTTTAATTAGTGCTTGTCAAGATTTAGGCACATGTATTGAAATTGTGCCAGGCAGCTGTCAGGAATTATTAAACATGATCACAGTTTTGGATGAACAAATAAAAAAATCAAGGCTTCCCAACTCAACACAAACCTAAAGAACCACAATGTTGCCCAGGGGAGAAGAGTGTGGTACTTTGAATCTGCATCCTGTTCTAGTCCAGACACCATGGCACCTCACTGCTCTGTGTAAAATGAATCAGCCATGTCAGTGCTGCTAACAGAGATATTAATTTTACACCCAAAATCACTACCAAACCTGGTAACATTGTTTTCAAGAATTAATGGGGTCTGAATGGAGACATTTCTAGGCTAAAACTGCAAATATTTTAAACGGGGATTTAAATGAGGATTTATTGGCTGCACACCATAGTTAAAATTGTACTTGTCCCCAGACAGCAGGCAACAGAAATGGACACCAGGCAAGGAAATGGAAGGGAAATTAAGCATGCCCGGATCCTTACACACAGATCCAAGGTGATATCTGAGACTGATCAGCAAGGGAAACTGGGAGCAATAGCATGCTATGACACAGACATCCCCACACTGTTCTACTGTTACCTGCTGAGCATCATTATTCCCAAATCATGAAGATGTTTTTAATAAAAAATTTCCTTTAGCTCTTTTTTCAAATTCTGTAACACTTAAGTTAGCATTATGATTTTTAGAGTAAGATATTTGAATGGCAGCACTGGAAATCCCCAAATTACAAGACAATATCCTCTCCATCTTTGAGATGTTAACCCTTTAGTCATCCTTTTTGCCATAAGAATTTGGGACAACCTTGACAGCATAGAGAAATCGTTCACTAGGAACTAGCTTGAAGAAACTAAAATAATTTCTTATTGCTACTTTTGGATGGCAACGTAGAAACCAGAAGTTCTTGTTTTGCCTGAACAAATGACACAAAAGAAAAGTATTTCCACAAGAGAAAATGTGGTTGCCATAAAATGACAAATGTCATTCAGTGACCATCGCTTCAGTCTGATTAATTGCTATGATGATCAGATTTATGACAGAGAATTTATGGATGGCAGGTAAAAAGGAGTCAAACTTTCCACATTTGTCCATTACGAGTTGGGTCTGGGGCTGGTTTGTGAGGGTTTTCTAGGGTGGGGTGGTGTTTTTTTTCTGAAGCCAGTATTAGACTATAAATCCAGTTTAATTACACCAGTTTTATTCAGTGTGGGAGAATGCCATTTTCCAATACAGCAAGCTTAGTAATTTATATGCCTTTCTGATTTATTTATGGTGCAATAAGTCCATGGGTAGTTCTGTGTCTATTGGAGATTTGCAGTCTCCAGGATAATTTTTTAATTGAAGATTAGAGGCAGGGAAAAAACCCCAAATATCGAACTGCTGCCCCGTTTGGCTCCAACCCACAAGACATAAACAACTTCAAAAGAATAAAACAGTGCATGTAAATTTCCAATCACATCTTTTGCTGCAAAAGTGTGTTATCAACTAGTTGATAAGCTTTAGATGTTCCTCTCATTAAGTCATTGGATCAAAAGAGCTGAACTATGGAAAATTTAATTTATACCTTCAATTACAATTACTGTGAATCACAGTAATTACACTTCACACTTTCAAAACACTGCACTAACGTCTACAACATGCCTTGGTAGAAAGTTGGCTTTATATTTGAAGTTGATGTATGGGATGAAGAAACCGGTTATATCCTGTTCATTTGCATATAAAAGCCTCAAGCAACTTACACCAGGATTCCCATGTTCCAGAAATCAGAGATAAAGTGAGAACTAGGAAATTGTTCAGCTGCAATATCTAATTTTAAGGATTTGGTCATTTCTTTAACACACATTTTAAACAGAAGACTTCATTTAACTTCACTGTCAGGTCCTCTTTTAAATTCATGTTTTGAACTGACTTTTCTTCCATAATTCTCTAAACTTGGAATTGCTTATATATTACTGAATTGAAAGGAATGGGTTTTTCTAATTTTCCAAAACATATATATCTCTTTGATCCATTTTCCCAGTGCAATGCTAAAAGCTTTTTCTTACTCCAATCCTGTAGCAAAAACTAACAGCAGCTCTAACTTTCTTAATCTCAAATATATTCAAAAGCAAGATTACCTCAAAATGAACTGCTGAGGCTAGACAGGCTAAGAAGTCCATCTACCTCTATTTCATCTTGCATATTATTCAGTTATATATTGTACAGTCCCTAGGGAAAAAAAGAAATATAGGAAAGTAACTCAGAAGGGCCATCAATCATTTAAGTGTTTATTTTCAAATAGTACCATTTCTTCTCAGAATGTAAGAAATCGACATATCCGTAACACCTGCCTGAATGAAACTGTGCTGTCTAAATGCCTCGGATGAGCATTGGAACCAATTAAATTTCTACCATCCTGTTCCAGGGAAAAGGCTTTGTTGTAATGCTGCAGCACAGTGCAAGCTTCAGAAACAATTTCTGGAAATCATACATAGAAAATTCATCCCTCTTTTAGAGGAAAGGGCAGGAAGGGAAAAAAAGACCTAAAAAAGCCTGATATTTGTTACATCAGTACAATTACAATGGTACATAAAAAGGCCGTAGAAGGCATTTATTCTAATAGCCTTGGATGTTCAATCCGTGTAATAGTCCAGTCTGGTTTTGCTCCTTCTGTAAACTCCCTCTGGAACCTGAAAAAGGAAAGAGAATAAGTGAAGAGTTGTTAAAATTTACTTGATCTTAAGGAGTTACTAATACAACAAGGAATCACAAAGAAATATTTTATTTCAAACTTATTGCTGTAAAACCTACTTAAACTTTAATGATTATGCCCCAAAATGGAAGATAAAAATTATTTCTATAGTAAGAAATAAAATACACTGACTTCAGAGTGTTTCGGTTCAGATCCCACAGACAGGATCAAGCATCAACAGTAAAGACCCTGATATCAAGAAAGCACTCAGTTTTCACAGCAGGAATATGAATAAAGCTTTATGGCAGATGTTGATCTGTAAATAAAGGGTTTCATTTAATGGGACAGTAAGCGAAGGGCAATCATGTGCTCCATATTTTACTTGAAAATTTTCATTTTTACTTAAGTATAATATATTTTCAGAACTACATCAAAGATCAAGTTAACAGTAGTACTGAGTCTCCCTTATCTAAAGGTAAGCCTGAGCTTCAAGCTGAATACTCGTGTCCTCAAATAACCTGCATGTCATGGACAAAAGCAGTATAATATCATTGCTTTGCAATCATGTGCAAAGTGGGATTGGGAAGATATTTAGGCTTTAAGGGAAGGCTCTCAAGGTTAATGTAACCTCAGAAGCCTCCAACTCTAAGGAAGATGCTGAATTCAGCTAAGGGATGGATCCACAACAATCCATCCAGGCAAAAAGTACTGGTCTCCTCATGAGTGTTACCTTTGTTTCAGAGCTCCTCATCACTTAGACTCCATATTTTCAATTTCAAATGTGGGTGTAGAAATCCTTGATCGTACTGCATTTATCACACAAAAATCCTCACTTCTCCCAGCTTCTGAGAATCTTATTTTCAGTATATTTTGCCAACTGTGTAGATATTTTCTGCAGTGCTCTGACATCAGTACACCAACACAGACATTATTTATAAGCATTCCTATGAAAATCCATCTTCCTAATGTGTGCTTTGAGGATCAGAAACCTCATTAAGTGCTCCAAATACTGCTCTTCCTGATAGAGTTCCCAAAAATATCATCTCAGAAGCAAGGAAATAACATAATGACTTTAGGGGTATTTAAAAAGTTTGGCCCTAAAATCGAAACTGGAAAGCTGGATGAGGATTAATTTAGATTACAATCAAGGTAAATTAAAAACACCTGCAGTGTTCTGCAGGGCTCTGCAGTGGCACAGTGGGAGTGCTTGCAGAACTGCTTATGACACAGGTACCTCATGGACGTGGGAATAGAAAGGGACAAGTAAACTTACTCATAGTTTGCTGTTAAAAGATGTTTCTTTTCTTTTGTGTTTTCATCTCCAAACACAATCTGGAAGACTTTGGCTTCACCTGGTACTTCATCAGGTAGATTAGCGCCATTCAGATACCAGAAGCACATCAGGATGCTAACAAACTTCCTCCCTGTTGGAAATAAATCAAAACTTAAGTTAGATGTCATGTTTCTCATTGGTCAAATACTACTATTTGCTTCCTACCATATATTCTAGTGAGACCCTGGAAGGACAGCTGACTTCAGCCATAAAGAAAACAGGATAGAATAATGAGTGATAAAGCTATTTAAAGCCATACATGTTTAGCAACAATAAAAATACACTCTGTGAAAAAATATGTATTTTACCATGAACGTGGTGTGGCAGTGTTTATAATGAAACTGTATGAAAAAAGTTGGTTCCCATGAAGTCCAAAGCTAACTACTGATACAATAAATGTTCGTAAAGTGGTTCAAACATAGAAACAATTTAAGAGGGGGGAAAAAAAAAATTCCTATTTCCCAAACCAGGAAAAAAGGTCACTGGGTCTGACAACTTGAAATGCTCAACTGAAGACCCAGGGTTAGACCCACATATCATCTCCACTGTGTCTGATACTGAACAGAGCACACAATGCTGGTATCCAACTGAAAGAAAAACTTGCTTGAGCTCATCACTAGCTTAAAAAAACCCCAAACAATCAAGGACTCCTAGAAGAAAGTATATTTCATGACAGAAATACTAAAACAGCAAAATTAATTTCATTATTCAGCCTTCACTATTCTTCTTGTGGGATGTATTTTCATCGTTGAAGCAAACAGCTTTCAGCATATATTAGAATCATTGGTTTTGAGTGGTTTCAGATTGCTGAGGACTAATAATAAAAAATTCTGTACAAAAGAAGAGGAATAAGCAAAACCCAAACAGAAGTCAAAACAGTACCATGATGTATTAACAATAACCTCTGTCTCTGGTTTAAAAGGAAATCAAGAAATTTCATACGGATGAATTACAAACGGAGAAACAAGGAATGAGAAACAGTACTCAAAACCACATCTGTAAGGAAAATATCTATTTAGTAGCAAAACCAGGAAATAAGACTGCTCATTGCTGAAATGTTTTAGGATTCTAAACATACCATCATCATCATAGTAAATGCGAACATCTCCTTCTGTTGTGTACATGATTGCATCAATGTCAGCTGCTAAAGCATCCCTGTGGCTGTCAGGGAGCAAAGAAATCTTTTCCTTCAGCACCTGAAGTACCTAAATTCAGAAAAACTGTCACTTAGTTTTTCATTAGGAAATTTAAGTAACAATCTATTTCTACTGCAGTTAATAAAATGAGCTGTATTGCTAAAACATTTGTCTAACATATGTAACAGCTAAAGTGAAAAAGCACTGGGAAGTTTGGGCATTCCTAAACCCTAATTCAGCAGGATTGAAGAAGGTCCATTTACTGCTCAAAACAAATGAAAACCAAGCATCTTCTTAAAAAATGTTTTGAAAAGGTACTGTCAAAACAGCAGCTGCAACACAAGCCATGCCAGCCCAGAACACCCCAGTGAAGCCTGCTCCCACAATCACACACTCTGCCTTCTCACCGCTGATCTCTTGCTATGTGCAGCTTCCTAAGCTTTTGATTCAATATCTTCTTAGTTATCTTGCACAAATTTCTTTGAAAATCAGTTTAATTACCAATGAGTTTATCTTTGCCATTTTGTGATCCACACTCCATTTAGAAAAAGTTTAAACACTTGCAAATCAGAAAAAAATGAAAAATCATTCCCCTGGTAATTAATTTCCGTATGACACTCACATCCATACTATCTAAGTGTCCTATGATCTACACAGCTGTGTTAAGTAGAAAATGGTGGGGTGCACAAACTGCACAGAAGTAGCACCTCAAACACCACATGAGAAAGTCAAGTCACAAGGAAGGAAGAAACTGTAGAACTTATTTTTAACTAATACTCACTTTTACCCTAACTTGATTTACCATTTTGGAATAACGAAGAAATTCAGAGGTTACATGGAAGCAAGAGGCAATCCTCACAAGGAGACATTGGTTTCTAGTACATTTTGCAGGTACAAAATTCACTGGCCAAAGAAAAGACAAGGTAGTGTGGGATCACAGCCTCATCTGCTACATCTCTGGCTAACATGAAGTCTCTACATCAATGTAAACCTGAAAAATTTATAACGACCAGAGGAAGTTCTTTCAAGAGGAAGCAGAGGAGATGCCCTTTCAAAACGACTGCAAGAAACAAACTCACGTTTTATTGCTATCTCTGTTCAGAGAGAGGAGGCAAGATTGTTCAGAGGGGATGCACTAGAACAGCACCCGAGTTTTTGCTGCAAAGGCATGGGTGGCAATAGGACAGGCCACGCTGATATCCTGTAACAAGGCAGACATAGACCTGGAGTGTCTCCTCCACTTGACTCTGATGCATCTGCTACCTCCATGCCCTGGGAAGGCCAAGACAACTTCAGCAATTAAAAATTCATAAAAACACAGAAAACACAGCACTGATGTTTAACCAGGTCAGTCATATCCCTGAGACTATGACACAAGACTGAGGCCTTCCAGCCAAACCCAGTGATCAGCTGTATGATCTGATGGGTGTGGGAATGTACCAGTGCAGCAGGGATGAGCACAAACCAGTTTCTTTGTTCACCTGAATTCTGGTGCACAGACTGAGTCAGCTTCAGCCACCTGCCTACACCTAGAGACACACAATTCCACCTGCCATCCAGAGCCCGCTGCCTCTCCATCCTTCCTGGTACACCAGCAATCTTTCTGGCATTTGGTCTTTATGCTCAACAGCTAAAATATATTTTATTTTGTTTTAAATACAGTTACTTCAAATTAAGTTTCATGCCTTGAAATTAAAAAAGCCACAGGACAAACAATTGCCCTGCTCTGCATTACTCTGTTTTTCCCAAATTAAACCAAACTGCCAACTTGTAGATAATGACAGGCTGAATGCATCCATGTTACTTTATAACACACAATCAACTGCTAGAATAGGAGATGAAGAGCATTTACCTCTGCTGATACAAGTTCTTCCAGCAGGTCAAGTTTACGCTGAGACAGCAGCTTTGAAACAACAGAAAAGGCCTACCAAAATAAAACAAAAACAAAACCCAAATGTGAACAAGAAACTCTAAGTTGGCTTATTTTTCAGACAAATTCATAAGTACATGACAAGCTACCCAAATATTCCATGATTTAAGATTTCAGTATTTGCAGAGGGTATCACCATTGAAATGTAAGCCCTCCAGCATTAAAAAAGTGATTTAATGAACTGATAAAAACATACGATTTCTTTTCAATCTCTCATTTAAATCATCAAAGCTTTCAATAGGTAAGTGAATTCATAGTTTACTAAAAAATTTAAAAAAGCTTTGCAGTACTTTGTATGTTGTTTTTACTCTTTTTGATAATTCCAACAGTCTATGTCTTTCCCTGTAAATATTTTGTTCCCCTGCCCTCTTTTCCAACTCATCTTCTGGTTTCAGTCAAAACTGATGTGGCAATTTAGAAATTTTCTTTAGAAACCTGGTTTCATCTCTAGACTTCAGGAAGCTCAACTCCCCTTTCCCCCCTCAGTTTTGCAATTATATTTACAAACAATTATGCCTCCAAATATTCAAGTGGTGCACTTGTGAAGGACAGTGTATTTAGGACTCTACACCAAGTAAAAACAAACAAAAACTAAAACAAAACCCAAAACACCAGGCCAAGGTAAAACAGGTGGTTCTGCACACATGTCAAATTATTTGTTGTAGGTTGTGGGTTTTTTCCTCTCTTGAATTGATCTAAATAATTTTAACATTCTGCCCCCTGATGTGTTGTTGTGAGCTAGGTTTTTTTTGTTAAAAGTAAATATAATAATAAAAAGTTTCCCAAGAAATAACTCTGTAAATTTTACATGACCAGCTTATAGATAATTACATCTTTGACACATTCTGTTGACAAAGCTTACTGGCCTCATAAATTTGGAGAAACAAATATATACACCAGCTCTAAGATGCCTGCCTAAGCTTTATAATTTCAGGAAAACCTGCTAAGAGAAGATACACTTCTCCTTAAAGTCTCTATAACGTTTGGAAGCACCTTCCTTCACGCTACTTTGGGGGACAGCTTAACCAGTTCATTTTAATTGTGGAATCTGGGAAAAGAAAACAAGAAATTCCTGAAGAAGAGTACACCTCTGCTTAAATCACTCGCCTTGAAGTGTGGTGCTTGGAGCCAGCAGTGGGGAACCCCATGTATTTTACACACAGGAGCACATTAGCACTACGACATCCACACATAATAACATCAGGATGGACATCAGGAAGAATTTATTCACGAAAAGGGTTGTTAAACATTGGAATGAGCTGCCCAGGGAGGTGGTGGAGTCATCATCCCTGGAGGTGTTTAAGGAAAGACTGAACATGGCCCCGATGCCAGAAACTGGTTGACAAAATGGTGTTTGTTCATAGGCTGGACTCAACGTACAACACAGACACAGAGCTCCTGGAGTGTGTCCAAGCAAGGACTGGGGGAGTGGAGCATCTCCCTTACAGGAAAAGCTTATGGGACTGGACTTATGCAGCTTCGAGAAGAGACGGCTGAGAGGGATCTCATCAATGTGTATAAATATCTAAACGGGGGAGTGCCAAGAGGATGGACCAGGTTCTGCTCGGTGGTGCCATGCAATAGGACAAGAGGCAATGGGCAGAAACTGATGCACAGGACATTCCACCTGAATACAAAGAAGGACTTTTTACTATGTGCGTGACCGAGCACTGGAACAGACTGCCCAGAGGCTGTGGAGTCTCCCTCGCTGCAGATATTCCAGGCCCGTCTGGACACAATCCGGTGCAATGTGCTCTACAACGGCCTTGCTTGAGCAGGGAGCTTTGGAGCAGATGACTCACTGTGGTCCCTTCCTACCTCACTTATTCTGTGAATCTGTGATTATCTCCGAAGTCTTTTCCAGCCTAACTGATTCTATAATTCCATGAAAATAACCGCGGGCATCGGCAGCCCCTGGGGAGGCTCAGCAGGACCTTTCCCCTCAGGCCGACCGCTCTCCTCGCCCCGAGGCCCCAGGCCCACTCACCTGCTTGGCCCCCCGCGTGAACTCCTCGATGCTGAATTCCTGGTCGAAGTAGAGGCGGATGAGCAGGTAGTAGAAGCGGGTGCGGAGCCAGGCGAAGGGGCTGGTGATCCTCACTACCACTACGCGCCGCTGAGGGCCCTCGGTCCCGGGCCCGGCGGTGCTGGCGAACCGAGCGCTGGGCTGGGGCGGACGGGCCCGGGCGGGGCCCGGCGGGCCCGGTGCGGCTGCGGCCGGCGGCAGGAGCCGGGCAGGGCCCGCCAGCGCCCGCGCCAGCCAGCGGACACGGCCCGGAGCCGCGCAGCGCAGCGCCATGATGGGCCCTGCCCCGCCCGGTCCGCCCGCAACTCCCGCTCCCCGGAAACACGGCTGCGGCCGCCACTGGTTCCGGCGCGGCGCGAGCGGTCCGGGCGGGTCCGACGGCGCCTGTTCAGGGGATTCGAGCCCCGGTCCCCTCCGGAGGAGGGAGGCGTCCCCTCTGCTGGCCCGGTGAGGCCTCGTCTGGAGTGCGGTGTCCACTTCTGGGCTTCTCAGTACAAGAGAGACAAGGAGCTGCTGGGGAGGGTGCAGCCGAGGCCACAAAGATGATGAGGGGTCTGGAGCATCTCTCTTAATGAGGAGAGACTGCGGGACCTGGGCCCGTTCAGTCTGGAGAAGATTGTGAGGGGGTCTTATGAGTGCATATAAATATCTCAAAGGCGGCTGCCAAGAGGATGGTGCCAGACACTTCTCAGTGGTGCTCAGCGACAGGACGAAGAGTAATGGCCATAAACTAAAACA
>QWTY01035036.1:0-14178 GCA_008033365.1 Pseudorectes ferrugineus
CAAATCATACATAGCAACCTCCTGTGGCAAAACCAACTGTACCATCACATGTACTTCACTTTTGGGGCTGCACAACTATTTTCCTTTCCCTTGACAGAATGAATCATATTAATGAAGAACAACTTCTGACCCAAGAAATAAAGCTGCTTCTTGATTGCACAAAAATTCCAATACAAAAATCAAGTCTCAACTACTGGTTGCAATAAAAGTCCTTTTTTTGAGCATTAGCCTTTCTTTGAGTTCTTATCAAGTTACCAAAGGTTTGCCAGTGCAAAGGTCACTCAAGAAAGTTAATCTGAATTAATTTTTAAAGTGGATTAGTCAAAACATATTAAACGTCTGTGTAGACACTTTCATTCAAAATTGCAGCACACTTAATTAACTCATTTTCTCTGGAAATTAAGTTAAATTGAATCAAGACACTTTTAATTCTGATTCATAGTATCCACATGAGAGTTTAATGTCATTTAATTAATCCACTGTGGATTCACACTTCTATTTAATTTGGATTACCTTTTTGGAGGGTTCCATTACACAGTAGCTGTGATGCTGGACTTGGGCCAGGATTCTCAGAATTTGAAAATAAACTATGGAGCAGTGATACAATTAAAATTCATGATAGAAAGCTATCCTCATTTGATTTCTGTCATTTATGAAGTGTTAAGCTTGATGAGTTAAAACAAATGTAGTAATTTGATAAACAATTTCACTGAAACATTATATTTAAAGCCTCCTGGAATTAAATTCAGATGAAATTAATCTATTTATTTTTGGCATCAATGGAAACCCCTATCATTAAGAGATATAGATAAGATTTAACTGATTTTTCCTTGCCACCATTCGTGGCTCTTTACTTCACCTGCCATGCTTTTAGTCTTGTCATTTTTCACTGTACTGTTGGAGGTCTGTGCTCCCCACCTGCTTCCATGGGAGTTGTGCAAGGCAGAGCTCACCAGTAACAGCAGTGTGCTGCCATCACAAGCTGAAACAATTGATCTCCTTGACTGAGAGTAAATGGTCTGAAAAGCTGTTGTTACAGGGGGATTCAGGGAGCCTCACAAACATGCACGTCCCACAGGCTCTCCAGCAAGCCACCAGCAGAGACAATTTTCCAAAGAGTTTATTTCTCATTCAAGGCAGGCCCCAATGAGGGTTTCTACCAAAACAGCAGGAGGAAGGACTATGGGTGATGTCATGCAGCTTGATGGTCCCAAGGGCTACGATGCACACCGTTCTGGGCCCACAAATGTACATGCCATGCCTCCTCATATACATCAGGCAGGATCAATGGCGTTCATATGGAGACCTCTTAATTTCCACCAACTGAAATGATACACAGTTATCAAGCAACTCTTGTCTTCTCAGCCATTACTGCTGGAAAACTGCTGCTAGGCCTCAAGACATCTCTGGTGGAGATAGGAATCGGTCCAAGTACAAAAGGACAACATTTGCAACTGTCTGAAATCAAGCCATTACAAAACACCAGAAAGACGGCTGTAAAAATGGTGAGAAACAACGGATCTGAACATGGCTAATATTAGCATATGTAGGTCTGTGCATTAATCCTTATGCTTATGCTCTCTCTTATGACTATCAAATAGTATGCAGAAGGGAAGGTCTGTGTGTGCTTGCAGGAATACTGATGCATATGGGGCTTTTTTTTCCTGGATAGAACTATCTCTTAAAAAGAAAAAGATCTATTATTTACCTCACTGTCTAGAACAGAAGGGGTGTTGCCTCTTGGCAGAATTCAAGTGTCCCTTAAAGAGAAATTTTGCACTGACAGCATTCAAGTTGAAGTAATGCAATTAAGCACTTGCAGAAAATATTTAAAGAATTCAGAATTTTTTTAAAAGATTATTTTAATCAAAAGCTATTAGGAAATTTTACTCCATTTAGTAGATCGGCTTTGAAAAAGTAATTTTCCTGCCAATAGTACCAGTAAAGATTTTAAGTTTCTAAGTACTTCAACAAAAATTGCTTCGAAATGGAAATGTAATCATTAGTGTCACTTCTTAGCAGAAAAAGAACCAACAACACCATGACCCATCTCAGCAAATTTAGAAGCTAACGATTTTAGAAGTACATGTTGGGGTCAAATATTTTTTGCTTTACAAATACTTGCTGACAGCTGTCAATAAGAAAACTGGCTCTTATTTTTAGTTAACGTCTAATTATGCTCTTCCTGACTTCAGTACATGAATAGAAAGTTCTTTTATGAAAATCTTTCACATCTGCTCTTTTAACATTGGCAACACAGATGAACAGTTTATTTATTTTTTACCAAATCATGCTGTCGCTAGTCTGCAGTTTTGTGAACCCACCAGAAAAAAAAAAATAAAAGTGTTTACTTTTCCCTTATGAATATAGCAGTGTGCATACCAAAGAGCATCTCTCTCATCTGGATTTATTATACCTGCCCTGCAGGAATTGCATAGGAAGGACTGCTACAGGGACCATATCTTAATACACTGACTATTCACCTCTTCCTGCCTTCAGTACCATCACCCCTGGGTTGTGTCACAGGTCACTCCAGTTCAGTGCTGTTAACCAATTCCCAAGCACGCAACACAAATCTCTCTCAGACGTCTAGAGTGCTGCTGGAGGCATGATGGCTTCAGGATAAAAGGGACAAAGGCTTGTAGGAATGGGATATACCTTTTATTAGTCCTGCTGCTACACTGGGTAAAGCAGCCAGTCATTAGGATATGCTGTCCCTTCACCTGACATCACACAATTCCCATGCAAAATGATGTTCTGACTAAAAAATCAGGCATCTCTCCCATCAGGAGCTCACATACCCTACTCGATTGTGTTAATTTCCGGGAAATCCCCTCATTAGCTTCTGCTATTATTTTCTGATTCCAGGCATACTACCCATCATTGCCAAGATACAAATTTGATAAGCACTTTAGTTATGGTCTCTGCCTGACAAAGTTTACAGGTTAAAGGTCCAGCCCTGCTCAGCAGGCTTTCAAATGGGGCTACTTAGTGTAATTACCCACAGAAACATATTCTAAGACAAGACTCGGGAGGTAAATGAAACAAATACATAAGGGAACAAAATTTGCTGAGAAGGGCTGAATTTCGAATTAACTGGGAGCTGACAACACATTTTTCTGCCTTACATACATCTATATATACTTGAGAAAAAAACACCAAGATTTTGTTTGTGTATCAAACTTCATTTTGCTCGAGTAAATAACTATCCAGATGAACAAAATACAGAAAGAAACCTCAAACATTTTAGCATGGATTGCCTTCATAATTAATTTGTAGCCAGTAAAGAACAGTGATCACAACTCACAACTTGCCTATGAGAATTCAGACATCTCATATCTTGTTTACAAAGTCATTAAAATCCCTATTATATAAAAATCTCCAACTGTTTATAAGGAAACAAAACAGGAGTTAAACACATTTTTGCTTAGCAAAGAACAGACAATACTTATGTTTTATTGTAGATAGTTTTCATCTGTGATCACTTAATATTAGTATTTATCTATTTAGAAAACTAAATTATCTATGAAATTTAAAAAAAAGACAAAATATCATGAGAATTTATAAGTAAAAGCTCTTTATAGACACTATAGTTTACATTTATGAAGCCTGCCAATTAACTGGTATCATCATCTGTATCCATTCTTATATATAAAGCATTTATCTTTGTACTGCTTAACAGACTAATGAGATATGTCAATTCTTTTGACTTTACAGAAAGAGAACAATGGCTTTTACAAAAAGGCTTAAACAGCTCATTTACTGCAGCACGTTTTGAAGTCTGGTAAAAAAATCCTCTCCACGCCCTACAAAATGAAAAAGGACAGCTACCTATGGTACAGAACAGTTATCTTCCTATCCTCCACACAAATTACATGATAAATGTCACAGGACATGACCACCAGAGTTGGATCAATGTTACACAGGAGGCCTTTGTGAACAGGAAAGGCAACACTCCCACCTTTAATCTGGTAAAGGGAACAAGAATGATAGGGGTAGGCAGGGGGAATGTCAGCAAATGCTAGAAAGGGACAGCAACAACAGCCCAGGGCTAGAAATACAGAAGTAAGGAAGACAGCAGGGAAAGCCACTTGGGGAGATATTTACAGTGCCTGACTTTTTCCCATGCTCCCTAGGTTCCTCCTACGGGCAGCAGAGGAGATGGGCTCTTCCAGGGCTATAATTCAAAGCACCAAGCAGCTATAACCAGTCTTCTGCCATCAACTCCCCTCCTGGGGGAGACTCCCTCCTCCAAGCTGAATGCAAGATGAGGTTTCCTAGGATAAATTCAGTCTTTGTGAATTCCCATACCATAGATTTTCAAAAATGTCAATCTCCTAGCTCTCATTTTAAAGGCCCTGGTAAAAATTCTCATTGATATGAGTGGTAATAGACTTTGGCCAGTGCTGGTACTTGTGAGAATCCTGTCCTGAGCCCCACTCTGAGACAACCACAGGGTGATCGGTAGCAGGTGCTACACCTGCACAAAGCCAGGTGGCATCGTACCTATGCTACCACAGAACCTGAAACAACACCTGAGATCA
Organism: Pseudorectes ferrugineus; assembly: GCA_008033365.1. Taxonomy (NCBI): domain Eukaryota; kingdom Metazoa; phylum Chordata; class Aves; order Passeriformes; genus Pseudorectes; species Pseudorectes ferrugineus. Next base: position 4,545 of record QWTY01035036.1, read on the forward strand.
TGATTTCAGAGATTTTGATCCCAGAAATATCCACTGACAACCTTGCAGACTCTCTTCTCACTGCATCCCCACAACAGATGTGTGGAACACTTCTTAATTTCTAGATCCTCGGCAGAGCCAGGGTGACCCAGAACAAGCTGACCAGCTCTATTAATGCTGAGATATTTCTACATGTCCTTTTTTTTTCCCTTTTTTTAGTCATAAATGTAGAGTTTAAAATAAGATTCCCATAATGTTCTCAGAGAGAATGTTTCCAGAGAGTGTCTAAAAAGAATTTCAGATTGAATTTTGGATGTAGATGCTCAATTTCCATGATACCTGCCTTTATTTTTTTTAATTGGTGGCATATTTTTACTTATCTCAGTTCTTCCTCCAGCAAATCAAGTATTATCTAACGATAGTTCAGGTCCTCCAGAGCAGTGTTATAATTAATCAATTATTCTTTCTTGTTAGGGAGATTACAAGAGAATATATTGTATGAACAATGTACTAATAATTGTGTTACTACTGCACTTCCTAATAACTTTTCAGTTATTTGTGTAGCAAAGGCATGCAACCATACCCAACTCACGTGGTCCTGGAGACATCAATGGTCTTATACTCTATAGAGTGGGTGGAACATGCAACTCAGTAATCTTCAATCCAAAAAAGTACCACTAGACAGGATAGGAAAATATGTGACCTTGGTCATACTGTATCACATTAGCAGACTATTCCATCAAATAGCATCTCAGAATTTTCAAATAAAACAGATCTGCTATTATCCTTTTATTAGAATCCACAGCTGTATATTTCATTAGAAAATAATTTGCCTTTCAATTTTGGGTTTTTCTGTTTAAATTTTGTCTCATGGAACTTTTAATATTATGTCAGACAATCAGCAAATTTTTTCTAAAAATAAAGAAGGGAAAGAACATTCTTGGAGATCTTGTTGCCCTCTAATGTCTGTAGACACTATTGTCTTGCCTGCTTTCCCAGACAATTCATAACTGGGGAGAATATAGCTCTATTAACCTTGCTTTATCAGCCAGCATGTCAAAATCTGTGCTATAAATCTTCATCTTAATCATTTATGATTAAATATTCAGATGAGATTATGTGCAACCTAATTCTACACATCCATCTCTCCTTCCCTAATTAACAACAGACAGCAACAGAGGGGGGAAACCACCACCTTTCTGAAGTAATGAGACAAAAACAAGCTTTTGTAGACAACTTTCATTTCTAAGCACTTCTTTTTAATCACCGTTTAAGAAAGAAATATGATTAATGAAGTTATGTATATCGAATTATACATCTGCTGCTTCACAATAGACTGCTAAATATTGCAGTGTTAGTCCCAGTAGCCCCAAAAATTCTTATTTTCATGAAGCCTCTCTGGTTTCAATTCTTCCCCATCTGTCAGAGAATTTGACATCCATACAATGGAAATTGCATGGGAGAAAACCTTCCAGGGCTCAGTGGGTAAAATTCCTCCCTGTTCAGAAAAGAAATCTAAGACTTATGAACCACTAAAAATCCTCTTGGTCTTTACTTCTGTGTAGAACTGCTTTAGCTTTAAGCACCAAATTTGAGATATTTAAACCCTAACTTTGAGAGGGAATGCAAAAATGTACCTCATACTGAAACTGAAGTTGTTGATACACATCACCAGGTTTTCAGAAAAATCAAACTTGAAAGCTACTAAAGGCATTACTTAAGGTGAGACAGACAACTCAACCTGTAAATCACAGGCTCTAAATGAAAGGAGATCTCCCAGGAAAAGACATAAAGTCTGTCCTTCTATCAGTCTGAAACTGACTTCTCATTATACTTTCTAGAACAGTGCAAATAACAGATTCTTTGTTTGAATGAGATGACAAAAAAAAATAGAAAAAGTATAGCTTAATTAAAATCTGATGTTGGGGAAAGAAAGAAGAAGGAAAAAAAATATAATTATGTACTCTTGCATCAACCTGGAACAAGTATGACCCAATTCATAAATGAAAGCACTAAATTTCGAAATGACAAGTTGCATTTTTAGCATGAAACTTTTCTCCCTAACATGCAGGCATTTTCACAAAATTACTGAAATAAAAGATCTTCAAATTTGTCTCTTCTCAGCCAAAACTATTTGCTAAATTCAACCTGACTCCATTATTATTTCCCCAAATGACATTTTTAAAACTTATCTGGGGAGGAAGCAAAGGAGGGCGGGGAGGGGGAATTGCCTGGCTCCATCCTCTGCTGGTTTTTCTAATTGCATTTAAATGATCCATGCAACTGGTCTCCTACAACTTCCCTGAGGGGTAATATTTCACAGTCTAGCTAATCTTGCTATTGAAATGTGTCCTGTTTTTCAGCAAAAATTTCACTAGTTTAAAGCAGAACTGGAATAAGTTTTGTTGACTTCTAAAAGTTTTTAAGTTAGCTTTAAAATCAAGAAGTATATAAATACAGAATATCAGCAGACTACACAAGTCTGGATGGTTTAGCAGGGTAAACTAATCTGCCATCCAAGGTGCCTCATGTCTACTCATGAGTCCAAGTCTTTTGGTCCAACAATATTTTGCTGTATCTGAATGAACGATAATTACCTTTTTAAAAAGAAGGAAAAAAAAAACAGAAAAAGAAGCAATGTAAGCCCCAATTTTGTTTTTTCATATTACACTGACTTAATACTTGATTAATTTACTTAGTCATCTATTTCTTTGTCTCACTCATGCAACTGAATTTGTCTGAGCTGAGTAAGCACTGGCCAGATTCTTCATCTGCTTGTATGTCTGCTTAGTACAGGTGGCATGGTGCTTGCAGGACCAGAGCTGTGTGTACATCTCTTCACTGTGAGGGCTGCTGAAGCATTACTCACCAAACAAAAATCCCAACTCTTTGGGGAAAAAAAAAGTTCCACTGCTCTACTGCTCTCAGTGATTGAGTAATCCCTTTTGCAGCTATTATTAGCAGCCTTACTATACAACTTAATGGCCTGATTCTATATTTTACTTTTTCTTCCCCTAGGTTGACTAAGGTACTACGTGCTTTGTGAATTTCTGAACTGGAGTCAGTAGGCTGGTTAAAGGAGTCAGACACATTATTAAGCCTGTGGGGATTTCCTGTGGAGCCTAAAGCAGGGGTGCCTCTGCCTGCAGACTGGCATGCAGGGTAATGTGCCCACTTACCTTTTGTACTTTAAACTGGTTTGACACTCAGTAAAGCACCACCTAACTAGTTGGGGCTGTGGCACTCTGCACAAGAGGGAAGGCATTCTAGACTCAGACATAAACATCTTTTCCAGATTTACTCAGTTTCTGAATCACCTAGCACCTAAATTTACATAACACAAGGAAGAGGAGACACATCCACCTCTGAGGTTAGAAAAACTCTGGTATGAACCAGTCAACAAACACTACTGAACACAGTCTAAAGAAAGTGCTTCAACACTATTTGGCATATACCTGTGTCATTACAATTGTAGACAAGGAATATATATTCTGGCCCAGGGATGCAATACCATTCTTTTTCTCATTTAGTCTCATTCTCTGGCTGTTGTGCTTATTCTGCAGTGGCAGGTGAGAATGTTTCAAAGTACTAAAATTAAAATAAAGTCATTTCAACAATAACATGATGTTATTTCCACATTTTAATTTAAAGATACTACAAAATTCTATACACACAAAACCCACACGAACCTCAGTTTGCAGGAACTGATGAAAGTACCCTAAAACCCGAAGCAGGAAGTCTTTCAAAGTACAAGGCACATGGTCAAAAACACCCAGGCTAGCTTTTGTTTGGAGCAGTTTATCCCTACACATTGGATCTAAATGATATAAAGTTACTCAATCTTCAGTGACAGCAGTTTCTTCCATCACATTGCAAACACACAACTAAACACCTGAATGCTCCCAGTGATGAGCAGCCAGTAAACTCTCACCAAGGCTAGGTATCTAAACTGAGTATTGCACCTTTTGAAAAAACTTGCTCCTGTATATATATTGTCATTGCAAAGCTTAAGCAAAATTTTCTGGCATGCCACAACATATGGGAAGCTCCAGTTTAACTGTGGTCTCGGGGTATGCCACAAATATACAAGCTGGAATCCTATTTGAGAAGATGTCTAGCGGAAGCTTAAATCATTGACTCTGAAGTTTTTAAACCCCCTGATTTCATAGCATGTGACAATACATCTCTGTGGAGCAAAATCAAACTGTAGAAAGACTCAATTAGTTTTGACTGTATTTCTACCAGCAATTTTTTTATCTGCTCAGATCATGCCTGGAGAATAAACAATATCCCAATATGCTCAGACTAGGCTGTGAAATGCAAACTTCTATCTGATATAAAATTCAGAATTTTGAAAACAAAAAGAGCTATAGTTTGGAAATTCTGGCAGAATGGTAATGCAGTGATTTAAACATACGTCTCCTGGATGAGAGGATGAGAAGGAAGAGGCTAACAACAGGGATGTAAGCTCTCACACTGTGCCCCTCATAATTCAGCTGCATTTGTTGTACTTAAACACACCTGCTAGGGAATAAGTTCCTTTCATACTCTACAGTCTCTTGCTAATCCCCTTCTTGTCCAGCTCTACTGAAAACTTCCCGGGTGCATTACAAGATTTTCCTTGCCAGACAGAAGACACCCAGCATACTGCCTTTCCCTATAAAATTCAGTAGAGTACTGGGAAAGTTCTCTGGTCAGTCTGGCAGTGTCGATCTTTGGTAAACCCTGTTACACTTTATTTCTTTCCCCCTTCCCTTGTCCTTTAACTGTATGTCTTCATAAAAGTTTTTAAAGGAAAGGACACCTATAGCATCACTTACTCATTGATGGATAGTTGATGGATAATTTTATTTCTCAGCTTCCTAAATATGTAGCTGTTTTCCAGTCTTATGGTACCACATTTATATTAACAGATTTAAAATACAGATGCAATTCACCAGCTCTTTCAGTATTCTGGAATTGAAATTATTAATTCCCTTTGATTTTTCAAAGAAAAACTCATTTACTGTTGCTTTCACTGCAGTTGTGGTTATTTCTGTTTTATTATCATCTTACACATTATCTGTCTTCCCTTTACCACTATGCTAACATAATTGTCTTTAATTGAAAAATTAGGGAAATCACCAAGTCTATCTAGATTATCTTTAATATCCCCTCTCATAATATAGCAGCTGTCTTTCTTCCTTTTTCTGTCCCTATTACATAGCTGAAGAATGTTTTTCTATTTGGGATTTTTTTTCTGTAAAGGCAGATCAGCTTGGATTTGGAAGGTCTCACTTTATCTCCAAACAACCTCTGAGCCTTAGTGCTGCTTTAACAATTGGGAAGGAAAGGAGGCAAGGTGGCAAGGCATTATTTGCAGATTCCTGATGCTGTTGCAAATACACACTTTGTTTAAGAGCTACACCCTACAATTTTTTCTCTTTTTTTGATGTTCAGATTCCCCGCAGTGTTAGCATTATTAATTTCAAAGAAATTTAGAATTTCTTTATATATTTGCAGGAGCAAATTTCTCTTACTAGCCAATTGCCTCAGTTATGAAATCTTGTTCTTTTGGGGAAAACAAAACAAAACAGAACAAACCACTTAGCAACTTTATTTCTTCAAGAAACATAAAAGGAAGTTATCTGTGATCAGGCTGTTGAAGGTTACTCAGCGTTATCAGTCTTCCATAGTGTCCTCATTCCTTACTGAGAAATTCTAAAAGTTCTAAAATATCCCCATAAAAAACAGAACACTGTGACACATCCTAACACATTAGCTACTTGGTGAGGACTGTTAGCTACCACATGAAAACATCTATGATGGTTACTGATATGTTGTGCTCTCCAGTATCCGTTTAAGCAGTTTAAATCCCCCACAATGGATAACATCTTCACACATTTCTAGAATGCCTACCCTTCCCTTTTCACAACACCACCCAAGCAGCCCAATGCTAGCCCAAGTAAACCACCTTTGCAGACCTTCTAAAAAATTAGTTTTTAAACACATATATCCCACTCTTTCAAGTTATCATATCACTAATACTCAGTAGAATACCAGCAGGTCTCTAGTTTCAGTTCTCTTTTCTTGGTAGCACACAACATTCAAGTCCCTATTTCCAGTCATGAATTCACATGATTCAAGTCCTGCACAGATTTTCCACTTCTCTTTTTTTGCACAGGTTGTTGACAGGTCTGCATCCATGTTTCACCTTTTTCTTTAGGGACAACATTCAGCCACTGAACAGATCAAGCACCATCCTAGCAGCAATGTGCCACTGATAATTTATCAGCACCTTTGAGTTTTCTTTGCTAACCAAATTCCTGTTAACAATTCTATATCTACTGTTCTATCCTCATTTTCCCCATTTTCCTCCTCTTGCACCTATTACATATATATATATATATTTTTATATATATATATATATATATGTTTAAAGTCCTTCTTCCAGATGTGTCAGCACCAACCTGAGACCAGTTTCTAAGTCAGACAAGAAGAATATGTCTTTAGATGTCTCTTTTATCCAGCTGCACAATAACGGCTGATGCTTCAAAACACATCCCTTGTGGCATTATGAGTTATGTGCTGATCACCATTGCTCCATCATGCATCCAATCTCTTATCCCACTGGAACATAAATGAAATCTCTGAACATCTTAAAGACACTTTAAATCAAAGTAAAAACACATCCACCACTGATCCTTACTTCTACATGTCACTGACCTAATGTTCCTTGCTCCTTCCATGCATGCCGTGTGTTCAGCAAACTGTTTCCAAAATGAAAATCTCTGGTGGAGTTCTGATGAAAGACCAGGTTAACAAGGAAGTTAAATAACAAACCAGCATCACATTCACAGCCATGAGCCAAAACCTGTGGCGTTACCTTTCCTCCAGCAAGCAGGGATTTTTATGAAGAGGGTATGGCTCCCCTTGAACCATTCCTAAATCTATTCAGATCATAGTGGAACTTTGCAGAAAGAATTACTCAGCTATAGCCTTCCTTGTGGGCAAACAGGTTGTGAGAGAAGCCCTGGCTATCTTTTTACCTTACCAGCTGCATGAATTGGAGAATACTATAGAAGTTTGAAGAGCAATTATTTTCTTCACAAGAACACAGGAAAACATGTTACTCCTCAGTCTCAACTTCAATCTGCTATTTTCCTGGAGAAATACAGGAATATTCTCCTGGACTGCCTCTTATCACCAAGACAATTCGAAGTCTCTATGTATGATTTCATGATATGTCTTTGGCATAAACACTGTCATAGATAGAAGGCTACCTAACAAAAGGCTTTACAGAAGATACAGACTGTAGAGAACACAAAGGGCAAATGCATAAAATTAAGCTTTGTACTTGACATCTCTTGGTTGTAGGCATCCCTTGCCTTCCACACAAACCCACTTCCATTGCTATGGTTTAAACGATTATAGCCATAAACCTTCATGGGAGTGTTTATTTTCATTCAGCCAAAACAGAAGAAAATTTATGCCAAATTTGTGACAAACCAGTGTGAACACATCTGAGCCACTCCAGAAAAAGCAATGTAGGAAAAGAGAAGTCCTAACCTGAGTTCAGGTATGGCAGTTCTATAGTTCTAGTAGTACATGACACGTATGCCATTGATATACTACCCGTTGTGCATTTTCCTATCAACAGGCAAAAGCATTAGACTGAAAAGGAATTTGTCTCTTTTTCACCACAGCTATTTATGACTGTGAGAAACACAAACCTTCCCAGCTCAACCAGTAGCTAACACTCAGTGGTGTTGAGCTACTAGTGGCAAAGGAAGGAAAAAAAACCAACAAACTGACTCTTTGAAAAAGAGGTAAAACTTCCAGAAATCATGTTGTCCTCAGTTGATGGATCCCACGTGTGAGACAGTTCAGGAAGGGTAGGCACAGCCTTCCACCCATGGGATAAATCAAAGGTAACTAATATACTGAAACACTGCCTCCAAATAATAACTCAACAAGTTTAAAAAAAGTGACAAGTTCATGAGATGCTAGTTAACAAGGGACAGAGAAAATATTCACATGCTTTAAAGCTGGTCCTGGGCAACAATTTGGATTCAGAACACAAGCAAGCAAACTCTGATTTAGCATGTAATTAAGAAATCCTCTCTGAATTATGCAACTTTCATTCACTTCTTCAGAAGATATGAGAACACTGCAATCACTTGCCAAGTTTGATCCCAACATGCCATGGGGCAAATGGAGACCCTAAACTGTCATATTCTATTTAAATCATATGTAGGCTAAAGTGAGTGCGATTGCTTGGTATATTAAATTACTACTAGTGTGTTGATAATTCCTCATGAACAATCTATGGCTCTGAATTATTTATTGAGGAGGAAGTGGCTTTTGAAGTGAACATTATTTCTCTCTCGGAGCTAATGCTTGAATATGATAAAAATAGTTGCCAAGAGAAAAAGGAAATTAAAAAAGATACTTCCATGGCTGACGGTTCTGAGATTCTACCTTATTTCGTCACGGATTTCTTCTCTTTTTGAAATCTATAGGCTAAAATGATGTTCATGTTAAAAAGAAAAAAAAAACCCAAAAACTGGGACAGCCCGTGTAAGGAAATTGCTTGCAACAAATCCCAAGTACATACACATTCAGTGATGGCAATTAATATCATTCCTAGACTATTCCCATGGCTTTGTGCTTCCTTGCTTTTGGAATCCAGTACTGCTCATAGAAATACAGCTTCGAGGGAGCCACAGAGCAGCCTTCCTCTGGCATCCAGAGTGGTACATCACAGAATCAAAGAGCTTTGGCTTGTAGTGCAGATGAAGGACACTTAACAGAGAATGGAGTGACAGCAGGACAGAGAGAAGGACCCAATTCTCCCACCAGTTCTTCAAGTTTGCAGGCAGACTTTTCAAAGCCTCGTCCCCTCAAAAGACTTCACAGGTTTTTGAGGATGGGGAATTGAAAGCACAGATGAAGCAGTGACAAGCTCCCACATAATAAGATAATCCAGTGTGAGACTTTCTCCATTACGACCAAATTAGAATTTCATTGGTCGAAGAGATTCTCACAAGAAAGTGCACTCTTTAGTCGCAGTGGCAATATTTATACCCAAAACAATTACTTGAAATGAGCATAAATCCTGCTGTCTTCTCTACGTCTATTAAGGTTGCTATTCATGAAGAATTCTCCAATGAGTGATTTATGAAATGCCATTAGAAGACATATTTCTATGATATTTCTGTTGTTTATTTATTTGCAAATAGTTTATATACAGTAAGCATGCATGAAAACTTTTAGTAAATGTTCTGTGAACAGATTTGAATGTTGAGTTTATTCTTATTTCAAGGTTATTCTTCAGTTTTCAAGGTGTCAAAGTTAATTTCTTTAATAACCAATCCTTTGTGCCTACTAATTAGAAATATCCAAAACAATTTGCTATTTAAATCATATGTCATTGCTTCTGATCCTTGATTGGATGAGTAATGAAATTAAGTAAGACCCATATGAATTGTGAATATTACTACTGAATATGTAATTAAGGTTTTGATTAATATTCTGGCACTCAGGCTTAAAATACACCTTCCATAAGTATTTGCACTAATAAAGCTCAAGCTCAAGAAATCAGTACAAGTCATTAACACAGTCAAACTGAATTCATAAGTGAACTTCAAAAGAATACTTGTAAGGTTTTTTTATG
>QWTY01035040.1:0-21327 GCA_008033365.1 Pseudorectes ferrugineus
GGGAAGGGAAGGGAAGGGAAGGGAAGGGAAGGGAAGGGAAGGGAAGGGAAGGGAAGGGAAGGGAAGAGAAGAGAAGAGAAGAGAAGAGAAGAGAAGAGAAGAGAAGAGAAGAGAAGAGAAGAGAAGAGAAGAGAAGAGAAGAGAAGAGAAGAGCATTTTGACAGTTACCTTATTGCCTTGGTAATTGAATCTCATTCGAGTTACCCTTGAGTTGCCACCAGATCGAAAACATGTGATTTGCTGTGCGTGACCCCATTCAAACATTCTTACACTACCATCTTGAGCACCTGTCAGGTCTGCAACAGAAAACATTGACATGACTTTTCACAAGAGTTGTAGCTTTTATAGTTTCAAGAAAACTCACACCATCTCAAAATAACTAGTGCCAAAATTATGCCCTAGTATCTGGCTTGGTGTAGAAGCAGGGTGTACCACTGCAACTTAAAGTCGTGTTATTCATTATTTGATTAAGAACTGTATTTAGATGCTCATGAAATATGAAGCTATTTACTTGGAGATAGTAACACATATTTTTCCTACTATCTTTCATTCTAGTCACAAATAAGAGAGAAATACAGTATTTTTTGCTGTTTCTAAAGGCTATTCTACATCCCCCCATATTGTTTTTTAAAGTGAAAAATAGTTTCAGTATGTATGGCTTATAAACACATTTCAAAACATGTAATAGATTGTTGTGCTAGTACAAAATAGCACACTAAGAAACAGGTGAGTATGAAACATATAATCTTTAGATAAGTGTTCACTTTTTAAAAAAAACCTGAACTTACAATATGGCAGTGTTGGATGAGAAGCCATTCTTCTGACGTTATTAATAGCTTTCTTGAGCATCTGTCCAATATACAAAAAAATAGAAAAAAATTAAACAGTATTACTGAACAAAAAGTTATCAAACTAGAGAATAATTAGTGATTGCACAGAGTTGTTTCCTATAAAAATTCCTACTGAAAACAAGTACTGGATTTAGAGATTCAGATAGAAGTCAGTGTCTTCCAATATAATGTAGATGTTAACATTTTTGCAGCTTTATACATCTAGATAAATATTAAACTTTTGCTTCAGAAATGTATGGATCCAAACATAAATGCTCCTTAAACTGCAGTCTTACCTCTTTTCTTGCCAATTCCTTTCTGATTCCATTAAATTTATTGGAATATTCCTGAATATTGTAAGATAAGCAAGAGAGAGGCAGAAGCATGTAAAGAAAGAGGTAAACAAACTTTAACAGAAGCAAAAAATAGGAAGGAATATATCTATTTTCAAGTCTAGTTAACTTAGTGCCATTGACTGAAGAGTGGTTATTTGTGACCATCCAGAATAAGCAATATACCGTGTAACTGGTATAAAAAAATAAAAATATAAAAATAAAAAATTCTTCAAAAGTGTTTATAATTTTGCAAGTAGAGATCCAATGAATTTTCAGTAGCATGTTTGTTCCTAAATTCCAAAATTTGCCTCATGCAAACTGCACTACCAAGATTTTTGTTTTTCTTATTTTATTAATTCCTACTGGGAAGAATTCAATATGTGAAGAGGACTGGAGACATTAGATAATTATATTTAAACCCCATGTATTTAAATTATATGTTCAACACACAAAAGGAAAACAGTAGGGATTTTTTAATCAAGGAAATACATCTGTGCCTGTGATGTCTCTTTCCTTCTTTTCTTTCTATTAATGTATGTTAAAGTTAAGTTTTCATTGCTTTATTCCCTGATAGCTCTCAAAAGTATCTGACTATTGAGGACTGTCTTTCCTCAGAGAATTGTTGGATTTGGTTTGCTCATGCATGTATTATTTACCTCAACATTAGAGAAGACAAAATATATATTTGTGGTAGGTGTTAACTTCAAATGAGAAAACGTAATGAAATTTTGTTGCCAGGACACTCATCTTCAACACAGAAGGTTATCACCACACACCAACAGCAAGCTGGCACTGAACTACTTTCAGAGAAACATTTAGGTTGGAAAAGACCTTTAAGATCATTGAATCCAACTGTGGCTTTCAACTGCTGTAATTTTGTACAGTATGTTAATACTGCTTTGTCATGGGGCCATAGATAGTGATGAGGTATTTCAAGTATGCTATTCTTCCCTGGCCTCCAATTATATCAGGGTGTCAACTGGAAGGAGGCAGGAATTACAAATTTTCATGAGCATCGTATTCCTAAATATGATCAATAGGATTTAAAAGAAATATCCTCTAAATTATCAGTTTGCAAACAAAAATGAGGAAAAGTACTTGGAAGGGAAATAGTTTACTTTCTTGTAAAAATTCCCCTGGGTTTGGATTAGTGGAATAACTGCAATCGTCTTAATTACATTTTGGAAGCAGATTTAGATCTTTCAATTCTCAAAGTTTTATCACTGTTGAAGAGAAAGCCATATGCCCCTCAGTTATTCAAGTTCATGCCAAAACACTTTCTAAAGATAAAAAATATGATCTTGAAATACGTATTTCCCTTTTTTTTCCTCTAAGTACTTTAAATGTCAAGGAAAAAAGCCAAATGGTTTGGTAAAACTATATATACATTTTATAATTTAGGACTAGACAACAGAAAATTATATTCTTCAAACATTTATGGATTCTTATGTGCACTTATAATTGCAATACTTTGCTCTCTAAACTCACAACTTATCTTCTATATGTAAATGGAAGAACAGTAATTTATGTTCACTCTATTTCTTCACTAAAATGAAGGGCTGTGTTGAGTTTTACAGCTATTAACTTTTACCCAGAAGTCAATGGAAGGCATCTTCCTCCATTCAACAGATAAGCACACATCATGATCTCCTAACCCCTGCTAGATTATGCTTCAGAAAAACGCAAATTTACAGAAACGTGCCTTTGAAAGGCTACACTAACATAACACTCTGGTGCAGTATCTCCAATTTAGAAGACAAGTACAATTATCAAATGCAAATACTTCCATTATTAATGTAACTGACATTTGACACTGCTAGCCCTCAAGTTTCCCCTTAGAACAGCTGATGGCTAGAACACTGGTTGCTTTGCTGGAGAGTTGGGTGCTTTGGGCCTAAGGTACATTAAGACTGAAAAATGAAAATGCACTTAAAATCCACCCCACCAGTTGTTAAACTGGTAAATATTGGTGTCAGTCACACCGACTTGTACGACAAGCTGTTGGTAACGTTGCCTGAGTTTCAAAGCTGTAGGTACACACTATTTCCTTCAGTACTCTCTTACAAACACCTCCTGTAAGAACTGTGTAAACAAACCCGGCTGAAGTGTCTGGTGGTGACCCTCCTTACTCACCTTGTATGAACTCTGCGACAGGAAACAGTGAAGAGTGACAGAAAAACCTTACAGCTAATAAAACGTTAACTGCCTGAGTGTCCCTTGTTGATGAAAGTGAAGCAAAGATGAGACTGAAAAGCCAGTAATGGTACAGAACAGTGGGCTACAACTACTAAATGGGCTGCACGATATGGAAAAGCAAAGATGACAGCAAGGATCTGAAGGAACAAAGTAGCAAATAATAGCAAAAGAAAGGTCTTAGTGAAGCTGCTTTTCTTCCAGGTTGGAGTTCTTCCACAGAAACACTATTTCCTCCCAGGAACCCCTTTTCCTTCCTTCATTTACTTTGTCCTTCATTAGGTACCTCTGTCTTTCCTCCCTAGTGGGCAGGTGTCGTTCTATGGTGTGATTGGTTCTCTGCCACAGTCAAACAGTATGCCAGACAAAATTTAGGTCCCAAGTTTAACAGCAAATGCATTCCACACAAGCACAGCCAAATATATTTAGGAAGAAAGTTTTACTGCATGCAAAATAGAAGGTCATGTAAGTACCATTTACATGAATAGATTATGCAATTACTTAATGTTGAGAAATACACAAACACAAAAATTCTATATGTACAGACATACATATTTAAAAAATGGAAGTGAGAGGAGAAAGTGGTAAAGGCATTCAAAGAATACTTGCAGAAGAGACCTGATTGTGATAGCAGAGCTGCAACACTGGCACCTAGGATCACTAGTTCCTAAAGTGAAGGCAGAGGTGTAGGTCCTGGCACAACACCCACTTCCATATGTGGAAAACATTACCATTCTTATACTGCTTACTCCTTATTTACTCCTCCTATTCATCAGCTACTTTCAAAAGCCAACTACAACATTAATTAACATATGGTTATTTCATTCTGCCACCAGTTACAGACTTGCTTTGAACTGTTCAATGACACAAAGTGCAGCCAAGTTCCAAGAGTTAATGCATTTGGTTACTCAGGAAAACTCCACTTTCTGCACTCCAAGTGCAAAAAGACAGAGATGCTGGTGTCTTGTATGACCATTTCAGCTCACTTAAGTGTCTCCAGATAAGCATCTGCCAGCCACCTAATCAACAGATCTGCATCTATACTCCACAGGAACTACAATAATGTCAGTGGCCAGACTACAATTATTATTTGATCTGAATTAAATCTAACCTAATAGTTTTTTGCTCAGGGTAGAACTTCATTCCAGACACAAGATCTCTTTCTAAAACTCAGAATGAAACTGAAGATTATGCTTAAAATAAAAGCTACCACAACATTTCATATAAATATTTCTACCCAATCCTTATAAATTTATATTCTGAAACCTGCTGAATATATGGTCTTTAGATAGACCATCTGGCTTCAAGTCATTAAAGAAGAATTTGTAGGGCAACTTCTTACCCAAATCCTGATTCTTTGCTTTTAAATGATGCATTAAGTAAAGAAAGCATATATGACTTGATTGAAAGCTTTGCTTGTTTAGTTGGTGTCCCTTAAATTCTGTGCAGTATTTTAACCCATTAAGTGAATCGTTACAAAAAAATCCAGCTTGCCTTGATTACACAGAAATGCTATATTTAGTTATATGTTAATTGTAAAATATAATGAGCAAGACTGAACAGACAAAAAGAGAGAGGTAGATAGAATACATAAAGCTAACCTTTGACAAGTGACTTACCACAGATGCACCCCTGCCAGTTTGTGTACTACCGAGCCAAGGCATATTGATAGGTGTGCCAGGATTACTATGAGTATAGGGAGTGGTTCCCTGAACATTTACCAGATCATCACGAGCATGTATAACTAGGAAATCATCAGCCCTAAAAATGAAAGAAAAATTTTGAATTAAGATTCTGAACAGCAACATTAAATACTGATTTAAATAAAATCAAAAAATAAATCAATAAATCTGATTTATGCACAGTCAAGTGTGATATTGAAAACAAAGAATATATACCCTTTATTTTCTATTTCCATATCATCATCAACCCAGGTATAGATTTGCGTAGCTAAAATTGCAGAAACATCCAATTCTTGAATATCATGACTTGATGCTATTGCAATGCAGTTCCGATTTGCCTGAAAAAAAAATAACATGCAGAAAGACAGATGCAAAAGAAAACCTCAAAAATGGACTTATTTTTTTCTGGTTATGGCACTGTTGCTCACAAAAATACACACTTAATTTACAAACCCCAAACATTTATGTCTACAAATCTACGTACATTTATACTTCACATTTCCCTTTTAAAACTTATTTGCATCTGGGATAGTATCACACACTATTTGCATCTTATACCTCTCAAGCAGCTCAAGTCTCTCCTTGTTTTTCTCAGAGGATAAGCAACAGGTAACTATACTACAAGGCTTGCAATCAGGCTCTCCTCCAGCTCTGAAGGCTGAAGAGAGCATGGCTGAACAGAGAAGGAAAGATTTCTTCCTGTTTGATGGAAAAGAACAAATACTCCTACACACAAGCCTAAACAAAAAGTAGAAGCCACCTCTCCCTTCCACCAATCCACTGCACAATAGAAAAAACAAGACAATTTGTAGTAGAACTGTTTACGAAAAGGTAATTTTGAAGTGCTTTAGAGAAGGGACCGCTAAAAATTGTAGCTGCTAAAACCAGCAGGATGGCTGGCAAAGCCTATCTCACCCAGTCACAATGGGACTCTGTATCAAGTGGAAGTACACAACAATTAGATTATTCGACCTCCTTTATACTCACCTTATTGACTGCAAAAGCAGTAATGATATCAGACTCTTTATGGATTATTCTTGCCTTGCCACCTGGGTATCCCAAATCTGTTTCTATCTGTATTTAAAAAGCAAAGCACAGTTAAACGCAAACTTCTGTGCAACACCACTTTTTACTGGAAGTACAGAGACCAAATAATATTTTGTGTGAAATTTCTTTTTCTTTTTCCTTAATTTTAATTCTAAGAAAACTCAACAAACATAGCCTATAACAATTATGGTAAACTTGTTTTGTGTAATAATATAGCTTCCCATTGCCATGTTAAGATTACCACAGCAAGAGAGAAAGTGTAATTTGTCACAGAAGACACAGTACTGTCTGTGTTCATTCTCTGGTTTTTCAGGGATGCTGAAAACCAGCAAGGCTACATGCAACACACTGTTGATTGAAATTTTGAATCTTGATGTTTTGCTCTCAAAAAAGTTTGCTAAGTCTTTGATTGCTCTTAGCAAACACCTTTTGCCACTGAAACTGATGAAATAGTCCCAAAGAAGGTGCAGGCAAGCTCCTGAACAGGAAAATTAATTTGAATTTTGTCAGTGTATCTATTCACAATTATTACATTTAAATAAATCTGGAATCCTGTACATTCCAGAACCACAAACCTTTTGCTATCACATATTCTTTTTTTTTTTCTTAATGTGGTCTAATGTTGGATTTGAATGTTGCCTACCATTTTGTATTTTAGAAATGCATCCAGGTACATGCCAGCACACAACAAAACTCTAAACTTTACCAGCACTGTAGCAGTCTTTTTCGAAATTAAAGAGCTCAGCACTGCAAGTATTAAATTGGTAGGTTACAGACCCAGGCTGTTGCAGTTACAAAATAATTTTACAGTAAAAACAATAACACTGCCAAACTAACGGTGACCTGTGAACTCAAACCTGAATTACAAATGTAATATTTGACTTTTTTTTTAAAAAACCCCAAAGAATTATTTCAGAACTATTTCCAGCCTCATATCTTCAAATTCTTAATTTTCTGTGCTTTAAAAGGTTTAAACAATATTTTACTTGGAAAACAGTAAGATTTTTCTGTTAAAGAACTGCAAATCGTCTTTTTCAAAATCTGAAAAAAATAGCTGTTACAGACCAAGAAGTGGAATAACTTTTTTAATGTCAAAACAAAATTGATACTTCATTGATTTTATGTATATAACACTGCACAAAACTGCAGTGGCAAACAGATACAAAACCATGATTTGTGTGTCGTGATGAACAAACCTGCAGGAAATTAAAATTATTTTTTCCCCAGTTAGTTCCAATTACCTACTTGCTAATCCCGCTTTATCACATAATTAGTATTAACAAAATAGCCCAAGGACACCATAGAGTGTTCACATTTCTGTCTTCCCACTGGTTTTGTAAAAGAAAGCTTAAGGAATATGGTATTCATTTGAATTTCTAGGCATAGCACTCTACTTTTTTAGTATGTCATACCAATCCTTCAAGACAGTTGCTAAAATACTGTTACATGGGTTGATGTGTCACCATCTTTAAAGTGAGGCTCAGTGAAAAGTTTTCAGTAGCAAACTCTATCATGCTAACAAACTGCTCTAAGTGCAGTTTATAAGCAACTATTGTAGCCATCTCATACTGATCAAAGGTTCTGGATGTACTGAGTACAATACTACTACTGAATTTTTGTCACTTGGGCAAATCTCAACTTCAGCTCTTCACTTGGCCAAGCTACAGAATTTGGTAATACATATTGTTTGTACCTGGTTGCTTAATCCAGCTAAGATAATTAAGTTTCAGATTAGATCTATAACAAGACCAATTGAACTCAATCACTTGCATTTTCTGAATTTTTGTTTGCTATGTGAGCAAAGGCTTTTTTTTTAAAGTGAGATCAGCACCATTTAGAAAAAGAAAAATTCATAGTGATGCACAGTCTAATAAATTTGAGCATTACTACTGTGTACCTTATTGATGATGGGCTCCTCCACCACAGAATTTTTCATGGTTTCATTGTGCTCCTCTAATGACTTCACCAAGGAAAGAACAACCACAGAACAAAGCATAAAGGTCAGACATAACACACACAGTATCAAGGAAATCCTTAATTCCTTGTTGTTTACCCCAACACAGGACAACTGAAACGCAACAGCATGTTTGCACACACATGTACATATTTTACAAAGTAAGAATAATTAACAACTTCCGAACTCTGTTTTCAATATAGAATACACCGATTTACCTATCCTGTACTGTAACAGCAGCTTGTCCATCGCAAAAGTCAAATTTCTTGAAAAATAAGCAATCTACACTGACATTTTACCAGCAATTGCATAGAAAATAAAGCCCACACACCTATGCTCTGTAAGGCTGTAAATGAGCCTACCGTGAAACATATAAAGAACATCTAAAATTTTCCAAAATACCTGTCCATACAGCATAGCAGCAAGGCTGTGTTAACGTTAAGATATGATCAAAAATGCGCACTTTTAAAGGCAAAAAGGAACAAATTTCCTTTTAACTGCACTCTGTAGTGAACACAATTAGCCAACATTACTCAAACAGCTAATATTCTAGTTGTGACAGGACAAAGGTTAGGTTATGCAGAACTCTCTCCTGCCACGGCTTTACTAGTCATGAATATTCTTTCTCCTGCCTATTTAATTTGTTCACATCTGCTTCTTTCTCCTCCATTTCTGCTACTCCACAGTTTTTCTATAATACTAGCAGTTCTTTCAAAATTAGGAGTAGGGGTAAGTTAAAAAAAAAAGGACCAACTAAAAAAGGAGAAAAAAATCCAAAAGCTCATTACAGAGCCACCATTTAAAAACATTTAACTGCATTTGGAACTGGAGTCCAGCTAGACACTGGGACAAATAATCAGGGACAGAAATAGTAACTGCTACATGAGCATTTTTCTTATTAAAATTGTATCATAACATGATTGTTATGGAAGCAGTGGATAAAAGCCAGGATGACTATGGTAAGGGCAAACTACAACTTTCACAGCTTTGGCTCATTAGGTTACTGGTTTTAATCTTTGAAATGTTCCATTTTGTCATTCCTTTGAGGCAGCTTTTATACTGATCTTAAAGAAGAGACTGACTGTAGCAGCATTGTGCTAGTTGTCATTTTACAGTCAAAGTCTGATTATTTTTGTATTCTATGAAACAATGGACAAGTATTTTTTGTATGAAATACTGCAGATTTGGAGTCATAGCCAAGCACATTAACCATTCATGCACCAGAAGTAAATAAGCTAGCCAAAAAACTAAAGTAAAAGTTGACAGATTGACCTGCAATATTTTCTGCATTTTATATACCACACCAACCTCATTTAGGCATCGCTTCTTTGTAAAAATATTTCTGATGAAAGTTTCCTGGACTTCTTCCTGTTTGACCAAGTATTGCCAGAGCCTCTTCACAGACAGTGCAACATGACTGCTAGATCTACAGAACAAAGTTGAATGAATATTTACATCATGCTCATACTTATACAAGAGTGCAGTATTTTATATTCTAATCAAACTATAGTCAGAAGAAATGCTGAAGCAAAACTACAGAGCTACAGACAGTATACAAGACCTATCTGAAAGCACTTTAATACCCTCTTCCTGAAAAACCTACACGTGAGAGGAGGTGCAAAAGGAAGAAGAAAAAGAATATGTAGCATCTTCTTCTATCCTGGGACAAGTGAGAAAAATCTCTTCAAGAGATTACACAATGGTAAGAGCAGGTCACAGATTATTTATTAGTCCAGCTCATTCTTTACAAAATGAATCATTTCTGTTTAATCCTAACGAATGACCCTTTCACATGGAGAATGAATGACTAACACTTCCTGCTAGGAACACATCATCAGCTGTGTAACTTCTCTGAAACATCCACGATTTTTCAGTAACAAAATTGGAAAGATTGTAGAATCAGATCAGAATTCAAATGTTTATGCCTAGAAATGGCACACTCAAGCAAAAATTATAAATATAGCTGCTTATGACAAGCCAAAATCCATCAAACTCTGAATTGCTTTAAATCATAATTTTAATATAATGCCAGACAGCATTGTTATATATACATGTTAAGATGGTCCCTTTTAATCAACTCAAGTTACTGAATGTGTGACCATGATGAAACATTTTACAACAAAAAGCCAGACTTTCTGTATTCTGAAATCCACAAGTGACAGTAAGATTAAAAAGGCAGAAATCTATTTAAAAAATGACACTTTAAGAGACTGAGCACACTTTTCTGGCTGAACGTGCAATTATGTTAAGTCACAACTATGCAAATATTATAAATAATAAGTATTTCTTCTCTGATTTTAGGTAACAATACTGATAAGAATGTGAAGTAATTTTATTACCTCTAAATGTGGGGCAGTTATTTAATTCACTGTCACTTATCCATAATTATCTCTCAAGGCAAATTTTTTATTATTTATTTTATTGTCAAGCACAATTTTTCCAGAGACACTCAAAATCCGTATGTTAAGCTTAAGTAAAAGAATTTTAAAAAATTAGAAACTGTGGTATGTTTTTCCTGCTCTTGCTTTGGACCAGAGATGCATGATATATGACATGTACCCTCCATATTTCACATAGTTATTGAAGTCGCAATCTATCACGTGCACTAACAACCTAATGCTTGGTTTATATCAAAGGTATTACAGTCAGTGTTTATAGGAATTAGACTCACCTGAAAGGAGTGTTTGTAGGCTCGAGTAAAGCTTTGTGGCGAAGCAATGCAGGACCAGCAGCGAGGGCATCTTCAGAAGCATGAACTGAAATATAATGTTGAGGTGGACCCCCATATAGCTCAAGACGTCTGAGAAGAACTTGTTCCCAGCGCTGTAAAGTTTTCAAAACTGCATGGCATATCGGGGAGCTAACTGGAAGCTCTAGAAAGACAAGTAAACAATAATAAAACCCCTCCCCTTTCCATTACAACCTTGACAAAGATAAATCCAGCAGATGAAGGCTGAAGTTTATTCTGAACATCTCCACAGGTTAAGCTTTATTCAAACCTTAAGTTGGTATCTGCAAGTATACAAAGATGAACTGCTTTGTGCTATCATTGCTAAAAAAAGGAATCGATTTCTCCAATGCTGACATTGGAGAAATTATGTCATGGAACAGATCATCATGAAACAGATCCTTCTGGAAGCTGTCAAGGCATATGGGTGACAGGCAGGTGATAAGGGAAAGCTGACATGACAGGGACCTGTGGAGGGGATCCAAAGAAGGGCCACAAAAATAGGTCAGAGGGCTGAAACACCTCTGCTAGGGAGACGGGCTGAGAGTGTTGGAGTTGCTCATCAAGGACTGGAGAAGGCTCCAGGGACATAATACAGCAGCCTTTCAATATTTAAAGTAGACTTACAGGAAAGACACAAGGAGACTTTTTACCAAAGCCTGTAGTGAGAGGGCAAGGAGTAATGGTTTCACACCAAGCGAGTAGATTTAGATCAGATACAAGAAAGACCTTTTTTATGATGAGGGCGATGAGACACTGGAACCAGTAGGCAGAGAAGTTGTGGATGCCCCAGACATGGGAGGTCATGTCAGATGAGGCTTTGAGCAACATCATCTAGCTAAAGATGTCCCTGCCCACAATGTGGTGGGCAGGGTTGGACCTAGATGACCTTTAAAGGTCCCTTCCAAAACCAAACCATTCTATGATTCTATGAAACAAGGAATAGGAATGATGTTACTTCAATTGCAAAAAAATTACAGTGTTTCCACCGGAAAATAAATATTGCAAACATTCTTACATGACTAACAATCAAAGAAAACATAAGTATGCAGAGACTTCTGCTAACTACTGAGCATCCTTTCTCACCCATTTGTCCTATCCACCCACCATGTCATTTCATAAATACACCTGTATGATAAACAGTATCAGAACATTTATTCCCATATCACTGAAAAACTAAGAACTTTTGAACTAAAAGCTACAACATATATATATTATTCAACACATTACTGATTTTAAATGTGCTAATCAGGTATGAAGAGACAACTCTGCTGCTTATTACCTGAAAGATCATGTCCAGCCAAAGGGTAGAAAATCTTCAAATTGTGAAGTACCAGCTGAACCATTGCCAATCTCATCAGTGACCAACTAACAAGAAAGCACTAGTAAGTCATTTACTAATAGGAAAATAATTCTCTCACTTATTCAATATTAGGTTTTAAATTTAGAGCTTCAAATCCTCATTATAAACTACTGAAAACTACAAACTATACTTTAGAATGTCATAGGTACTTTGAATACAAAAGTCACTATAACATACACTAATACAATGAATAAAATAATTACTGTGAAAAATTAACTACTAAGTCTAGATAATGCACTGAAATATCAAGTAACTGGTATATTATCTCAAAAATAAAAAAACAGAAATGCAAGTCTAGACATGGCAAAATATCTTGCATTCTAAAGAGTTATTTACCTGTAAGAATTTGAATTAGAATGCTCTTGATTATGTGAATTTGATCCAAACATATCTCCATCAATGTCTTCATCATCTTCATCACTTTCCTGACTCTCTTCTGAATCATATTCCACTCTACTTTGTGATGGAAGAAAGGGCTAAAAATTTAAACAATATTCCTTAAGCGTCTTCTAGCCAACATCTCATTCTAAATTACCTTTTAAAAATTGAATCATTATAATGCTTAATGCTTTGTATAAAAAGCAGACATATCATCTGACTCAGTTTAGTAACATTTGGAGCTTGTACCTCATGAAAACGGCAATTATCCACAAGCACTACATACTTTAACAGCTTAACTATTTTTTACATTACTGAAAATTCTAATGCTGAAAATGAAAACGCTAACTGTTTTCCAATTCTTATTTTATTTTCATGCCAGATATATCAAACCAGATGGGGGACACATAAACTTGTCAAGAGAAAAGCCAAAACCATCAGGGTGTACTCTCTTCAGTTCTTCCAAGAGCTCAGAGAAATCCTATCCTCTCCCAACAGTGCTCAATATTTACAATCAGCCCATTATCAGTGCTTCACTGTGCTATTCAGTATTTGCCGTTTCTTTCTTGTCCTTGCTCCTAAAACATGCTTACCTAATTTATTTTGCTTATGTAGATAACATTTGACATAGAAATGTGCATACAACTGCACAGAAGTACGTAACTTTCTACAAAGAAAGATCTGACACAATAGACTTAACAAGGCAACATAATTTGATTTCCAGTAGGTATGCACAGGCATTTCACCCAGTTGAAATAGCTGATAAAATGCTTCTCACATTTCCTTGTTCCCCTAAATAGCTGACCCATAATTATATACACATTTGTACTCTGCAATTATAAAAACCAACACAATTTGTTCATACCATTATCTGAAAACAAATTAATCGAATAACAACAGTTTCCAAGAAAGCTGTTTCAAAAATATGAACGGGCAGCATTTTAGAAAAAGCTAAACATGCGCAATAAAAACAAGCAGATTCTATCACATCAGTACCTAGAATAATGACTAAGAAGAGAAAAACTAGCAATCCAGAAGTGACAAGAAACACTTAATTGTCAAAACAGCAAAAAATTACCTTTGCAATGAAATAATCCCAGATGCTAAGCTCGGGAGGGATAAATCTTTCTTTGTAAGATGATGATTGTTGGTCTACCAATGGCAATGCAGGCAACTGAGAACTCTCTTTGGGAGAGGTTTTTGATGAAAGCCTGTAAGGTTTTTGCTGTTTCTCTCCATCATCTATGGGAGAAGAAAATACAGTATGTTGCTTTAAACCATCTGCTTTACCTCCTGATTGCTTTTAATAAAGGGATTCAAATAAAAAGTAAAAATTTTCATCATTACAAGTTTTCAGATTTTTATCTTAGCATTTCTGTAACAATTAAACATAGAGAATGTTAATCCTCAAATACATAAAACTAATATGCAACTAGAACTCCAGAATGTAAAAGCTCCCTGCACAAATAATACACCCATGACTGCATTAGAAGCTCTCTTCTTACAAAGGTGACAAATATTATCACTCAAACAATGATCTTGCAAAACTAAATTAATAAGAACTACTGAATACTGATTATAATTGCTTTTAAGACAAGCCAGTAATCTTGTTTTTCAGAATATATATTACAAATATGTAAGCTTGCCATTCCTACTCCAACTTTTAACTCCATGTCTCCTTCTAGTGGAGATCTGTATTTTTTGTAAATGGTACAATTCTGTGATATCACTATGTCCTGACAATACATTTCTCCAGCAAATATAAAAGATCCCATTTTAACTAACACAATCTAATATACACCTTATTAAATAGGGACAGACAAATTATTTGCAGTAACACCCTAAATCCTAGGAGTAGAGAGGTCCCCTCACTTGCCCCAACATTGACTTTTTTCCGACTAAGAAGTGTCAATCGAAGATTTTACTCACATTCTTGATTACTACAGTACTCAAGGAAATAGTTTATCCAAGCTTTCAGGAATATCTTAACACGGTCATATCACCTGATATCCTGAAATAATTTTGGATCTTGTTAGGATCATATTCCAATACAGCCTTTCTATTAGTAGAGGAGGAATGATACCAATTGTCACTGTCCCTGAGCAGTAAGTTAGTGTTCTGACTCTCCAAAACACATCAAAAGTAAAAGCAACAAGGGAGAAAAGAAATTATATTTGGAGATTTGTTGGCCATCTTTCATAACAGACAAAATGGACTTGAATCAATTTCCTAATTGATTGTAAAAGGTGGGGTTGTGTTTGGGTTTTTCTGTTGTCGTTCAGTTGGGGGTTGTTTTTAGATTTTTTTATTCAATTTTCAAACAGATATGTGTAATGTACAGAGATAAGTTTCTACAGTGAAAGAGTGGGTTCAAGACTTAGGTAAAAGAAAGAAAGATAAAATATGAAGATAAAAAGGAAGTTGATTATTTGAACTTTGTTTTGGAGTCCACAGAACTTCAAACACCTATTTAACTGAGTCGGTTTTCTTAAGCAGAGGGGAGTATGGGTTGCCTTACAATCTAACAACAGTAGTAAGCAGGAGCCGAGAAAGCAATTCTGTTGACTTAAGGAGCTCACCTGAGGAACAGATATCCCTGTCACCGAGTTCAAGCATCAATGTGTTGGCCCAGACCAGTTGCAAGGATGAACTAACAAGAACATCACAAATGCAGTGGGTTCCTTATTGTTTTAATTTTCTTATTCTCTTCTGCTACCACGGGCCAACAAAACTAACAACCACTGAAAGCTTCCAAAATTACCTTCTGTAAATAATGCTGGGGACGGCAAAAGAAGAGCCAGCACACCTGTGTGTTCCTGGGGTAAACTACTCCAAAGAAGTGTTTCCTAGACCCTTATTTTTTTAATGTTTTATCCACAAGAAACTGAGTCTTGATAGGTGCCTGAAAGACTATGTCCTTCAAAACTCTTATGGGTATTCCAATCACTTGAAAACAGAACGTCTGATGCTCTGAACCAGAGAAAAACAGTGGTAATTTACAAACAGGTATTTCCATATATAAGACTTATTTGCTCATAACACATACTGAGCCAACTGTAAGATTTTTAACTCTGAGCCATGTAAGATTTAAATACATGATTTTAAAAAAAACTTCCAGGTTTCTTATACCTCACCATTTTTTATTTGTTTTCTTCAAATGGACAAATTCTCTGTACTCAAACTAGTTGATGGAATTTATTAATTATTTCTGGTCATTTCTGGACCAGGAATAGACATGTTATTCCAAGATTCAGAAAGATTTTTGATCACGTATGAAGACGACCATTATCATCACAAGCAGCTGAACTACTGTGCTGGTTTCAGCTGGGGTAGAGTTAACTTTCTTCACAAGTCGCTGTTGTGAGGCTGTGTTTTGGATTTGTGCTGAATACAGGGTTGATAACACAGAGATGTTTTGTTTATTGCTGAGCAGGGCTCACACAGAGCCAAGGCCTTTTCCTGCCTTTGTACTTCCACACTGGTGAGGAAGCTGAGGGTGCACGGGAGGTTGGGAGGAGACACAGCCAGGACAAGTGACCCCAACTGACCAAAGGGATATTCCAGACCATGTGACATCACGGTCAGTACATAAAGAGGGGGAAAGGAGGAGGAAGGTGCAGGACATTTGGAGGGATTGTGTTTGTCTTCCCAAGTCACCACTGCACATGATGGGGCCCTGCTCTCCTGGAAAGGCTGAACACCTGCCTGCCCATGGGAAGCAGTGAATTAATTCCTTGTTTTGCTTTGTTTGCATGCACAGCTTTTGCTATTAAATTGTCTTGATCTCAACACATGAGTTTTATCTTTTACCCTTCCCATTTTCTACCTGGTTCCACCAGTGGGGGAATGAGCGAGCAGCTGCCTGGGGCTTGGCTGATGACTGAGGTTAAACCACAACAGCTACAAAATAATTTATATTTGGAATCTAATAAAAGATGAAGACATCTCATCTTTCATCTTGAAACAGGAATATCATAACACAATGTGTTGCACTACTACACTGTATCATAATTTTTTTTTTTCCTGTTAGGGATAGTATTTGAAATCCACTTACCTGTACTAAAAGTCAAAATCACAATAACTGCAGCACAATGCATTTTCATTTCATTATTTAAAGCTTATCAGTTAAGAAAGAGCATGCACATGCATCACTATGAATTTTTATCTAATTTTTAGCAACTGCTTTAAAAAAAAGAAATTCACTAGGCATGAAATAAGGAGCAAGTGTTGCATGATATAGAAATGAGCAAGTATATGCCTGCGGGTTGTTTTTCTAAGCAGAATTGAAAAAGCAAGTGTTTTACTTTAAAAAAGTACTTTATTCCTTTCTGTTGGATCACTCTTTGTATTTTTAAGAAAACTGCAGGCTAGCCATTGGAAAAAAAATCAGTATTTAAGGCAAATATAAGTAAAACCACCTAAGTGGTTTGAAAAACACACTACTAATACAAAATTCTTTTTATATATTATAAAAGAAATGAAATACATTAAAAAATTAATTAAAATTCAGACTGTCATTTGGGATTTCAAATTACCAACTACATGCACTTTCAAATTTCTCATATATTTCTAGTTAAAACTTACTTTTTTTTTTTTTTTTTTTTTTTAAGAATTTATCTTTTCTCCCATTTTACTTAGAAGACAAATGTAAAATTTATGTTATTTCCCAAGAATATTGGACTATTTCAGACAAGGAAAATCCTTTAATTTCTGCCAGGTTCTAAGACATGCAATGACATTCAAAAGACCTGTTACCTCCCTTCCACCCTCCCAGGAAGAGTTAAAAAGCTATTTCAACTTCCCTTCACTTGCTCTTGCAGCATGGAATAACTGAATATATGAAATGAATCTATGGATTTCTAACTGTAAAGCAAAGGTCACATTCTTCCTTAAGAACCTTCTGGATGATAGGGAACTGACCATCTCTATACAGACTTAAATTATAAAAGAGTTTTCTAAGGTAGTTTTCAAGAGAAATATGGTAAATGTGATTCTGAAAAAATCTACTATAGTCAACAACAAGGTTCTTTTTCACATGATAACTGCCTCTTGGAAAACAACACATCATGTGCTAGCTCTGTTTGCCAAAATCATTTGCCGCAACTGCAAAAACATGAAACGTGACAGAAAAGTATAGTGCTCTGAAAAGCATTCAAACTGCTATGTTTTGTCTGCTCTTTACGTGACAGAGGCACTAAAATAGAGTTTTCATAAAAAACTAATTCCTAATAGAGGTTAGGAATTTGTAAGACTACCAGCTACTGGTTTTTGGTTCCTGTTTTTACAGTTTGAGTCCAAGAGAAAGATCATATTTATTTGTGTGAAATTTTATATTCAAAGCTACTACGTGCTCAAGTCAACTAAAGCAAAGAGCAGAAAGGGAAATAACGTAATTTTATTGAACAATGCTGTACAAAGTGTTATGATCTCTTAAAATAAGTTTCAAACTTGGAGATCAACATCCACATTCAGATATGTACTAAAGGATTGGAGGGGAGGCAGGAAGGAGAAGACGTATAGTCTTATTGTATTAGAATTTAATTAGTGTTCAGAACTTTTAGCTTTTGATCTCCATTTGAGAGTGTAAACATTTCACAAAAATCTAGAAGTAAACGTAAGAGAAAAGAGTCTAGTTAAGCATAACAAAATGGTAAGCTATAGAAAAGATCTAAATAATATTACAGAAGAATATGGCATAGTTGACTGGAACAAGCATTCCAGTCACTTCTCAGTATTCGTTTCCGGTGGCAGAAACAGTAAAGGCACAAAAATACAGCTGATTTTAATCGTAATTCCTCTGCTTCATTGGAAGTCTGGGGGTCTTCCTCTTTCTTCACCCATTTTTTTTTTTTTTTAAATGTGACAGAGAAAGGATTTTGGAGAAATACCTTTCTTTCCCCCAAATTTGCTTTACATAAACACATATTAAAAACAAATAATATCCCACTGAATCCTAGAATTACATAGGCCAAAAGATTCCTGGTCAAACCCCTTGCTCAGAACAGGGCTGACTTAATTGATGGCCTAGTTTGTTCAAGTTTTTGAGTAACTCCAAAGATAGAGACTCCACAACCTCACTAGGCCCCTTTTTAGTGATTATCCCTACAAACTAGTATTTTAAAATGTCCCTTCTTCCCTTAAATTTTTAGTTTGAGCTTCTGGATTCTTCCAGCAACAATTTTATTAAACCTGTGATCAGACAGCCAGCACTCCTTCTTAAGAAAAACATGCAGCAGACAGGCTATATTCAGTATACATTTCAGAATACACTTCTTAGTAAAAATACTTATCATTTTAAACCAGTGGTAAACCATTAACACAGCTTAGTATACAGCTACCAACACCTAGTTAGCAGAATTGCCAACAAAAGCCAGTTACTGGCTTCTGACAATTCTGTAACAGCAAACATATTTACCAAAGTGATAAAGAGAAATATTTATTCAATACCACAGAGAAAGCTAATCAGATCTAGCATAAGAGTTCAGTTTGGTTAAAGACCTCTACTCTGAAAACACTTTCCCTAAAAGTCTGATGAAGATATTTAAACAGACTGCATTTACAGTTTTCCTTAAATGCAAGGTAAGACATTTTGATACGTAACATACATCTAATATAAATAATAAAAAAATTATATATTTATAAAGTTACATTTTATCTCTCTAGATACATATTCAGATGTGATTTAGAAAGTCATCACAGTAAATTTATCTTTACAAAATCGTCCTTTAAAAAACTTGGATAATGGTAGCATTTTTGCTCTTGGTTTTATAGAAGTCCAACTAAATTAAAAAGCACATAACTGTACCAAAATAAAAGCATTACAGGAATTCATTCTGGACCGGAGGATAATTTATCATTACCTGAATTTAAAACTTGGGAGTTGTTTGCTTTTCTAAAGGGTTCTTAGAATATCAGATTTGAATATCAACAAGACACCTTTCATTTGTAATGTCTGGAATGAACACTTAGAAATCCACATGCATAATAATGCTTATATTCAAAAAGCGAAACAAGCAGCTCTCCAACAAAGATATGAAACACTTCTGATCTTTTCAAACCATGGTCAAAGTAATTATATATTTAATATTGATTTCAAGTGAAGAGCCGTAGAATACGACAGCATTGACAATTTTCTTTTTTAAAAATGCCCAATTCATGTGCTTCTTTAATTACAAGATTTTACTTCAAATTTTGATGTCATGGCTTGCAAACAGAAGTTTTTCTGTCTTTCTGCATATGCGAAAAAAAACCACACATAGCAAACTGCATGTAGAGGCCTAGTACTAAATCTAGGATCTTGCCTGAAGGTTTGGTAGGACTATGAGTACTGAAGGAGGTAAGGGATTTGGAAAACCCCACGCATTCCATGGAGAACACTACTACCTGATGTGGGCTAGGCATTGGGAAGTGCCTACCTGTCAAAGAGAGAAAACATACTGCATTTGTAAAATGGGAATATATTCCAGTTATGAGAGAACTGGAAAGCTTTAAAATAAACATTAAAAACTAGGCTGTAATAGTATTGGAAACTCTCTAAGATCAACTTAACTCCCTCATATTAGAGCAGCTGTGCTACTTGGAAACCTTATTTCAGTAGCATTCACTTCTGCTTCACTATTCTCTTCTACATAGTATCCACACCAATAATTTCAGATCCTTGTGTTTCTATGCAAATCTAAAACCATACTGAATTCTTATTTAACACAAACTACTTAAAGTAATTAAGCTTTCAGCAGTCACATAATTTTCTTAAAAAACCCAGAAGACAAAGATATGTAAAACAAGAGAACTGACCAGTTTTTGTCTTTAATTGCTGTTGTCCTCTGCCGGGCATATGAGCTCCTCCTCCAAAGATAGCAGACCACATTTTGTTGTTAAGTGGATGAGCCATAATTCTATACAGCTCATTGCTAGAATGTGTTGCAAGGCCATGGATGAACAGGCTGAGATAGACTGCAGTTAGAATTTCACAAAGTAGAACTGTGAGACCTGGCTGGGCTTCCTCACCAGCAGAATTCAAGAGACGTATTAGAGCTGTCATTCCTGTTCATATAAAATAAACATATTCTTTAAGAAAGCACAAATGTGTGTGTAAACATACTCCAGATTATCATGGGTATTTTGTCTGGCAGCCTCTGTTACTTAGTAGTTTCTAGTGCAGAAAAATTCCAAGTTCTAGACATTGAAATCTAAGTTGAAAACTCCAGGAGAAAGAGGTGTGCTCTTTATTTTTAACAATTTATTAGTTTTTTAGTTTCACATTTTGGACTAATGGTTAAAGAAATGTGTAACAATTTTTCAATTATTATAACTACCATATAATCCTGTAAGTTGAAACTCTATCTTCTCACTTTACAGAGGTAAAACCAATCAAAAATTATGGGCATCAACTTGCACTACATTGTCTGGCAAGTGTTCTTTCACCCAAGTACTAACATCTTGTAGTGCTTTTATGCTCCCACAAAAGGATGTAGTTTCAGATGTGGCTTCAACTGTGACACTTAGTGCACACAAGTGAAAATGCAAATAGTGGGGGCCAAAGAATTCTGCTTTTTGTCATGCTCTCCAATTTGCACAAACAGCAAGTGAATCTATTAAAAAACAGAAAAATCAGTTCAAGGTGATGTTACTCATACGAACAATTCCTAACAATTCCTTGCCCCATTCATCAGAAATTTAACTCTGTGATTAATTAAATAAAAAGAAAACAGATGACAATCTGGTTTCTCTCTAAAATCTCTAGATTCAGCGACAGTGTTTGGCAGAAAAGAAAAAATGGCATAGTATCAAACACAAAGACTGCTTGAGGCTGTCCAA
>QWTY01035043.1:0-10355 GCA_008033365.1 Pseudorectes ferrugineus
TTGGGGTCAGCTCTTCAGCTGTGTCCCCTCCCAGCTCCTTGTGCACCACCTCACTGGTGGGGTGGGATGAGAAGCAGAAAAGGCCTTGACTATGTGTAAGGGACTGCTCAGCAGGCACTAAAATATCCCTAAATCACCAACACATTCTCCAGAACAAATCCAAAACATAGCCCCATACCAGCTACTGTGGAGGAAATTAACTCTTTCCCAGCCAAACACAGCACAGGAAGCATACTTGGAAACTGGTGAGATCCAGAAGGGATGAATAACTCTGTCCAAGTGACCATTATTTAACTGGCTTGTCTTCAGCACTGCCATTTTACAAAGTGCATTTGTTGAATTGTTTTGCCTTTAAAAAATGAGAAGAGGGGTGATGGAAGAGGAACCAATCTTGGGGCTCCTGAACACCTCTACAGTTCATGGTATAGAAGCTCCTTAATATTATGTGGGGTGGGGGAGAAATCCAGCTTGCCACCTTAAAGCTGGGGAATGAACAATGGTTTCTTTGGCTCACAGGCTGAGAATTCTATCTGGAGCTGCTGTTTCCAGTGCTTAGTGCACTTTTCTTTTTGTAATCATGACACCTGAACAAAATTTACTTGAAAATCTCCCACTTTAAGTAGTTCCCATTCTCATGGTTTAGAATGGTCTAGAAGGCCCTATTTTGTCAAGAAACCTCTTTCCTTCTATTTTGCATTTCACCTTGAATTTGATATTTTGTCCTATCTGAAGGAATGTTAATGAGCTCTGTGTTGTACTTACTTACGTGATAAATTTCTCTTCACAGATCATTCAACTTCAAGTGGTACATCATCATTTAAGCCCAGCCGATCACTGGTTTCTATTCCCACTGCCCATGTGATGCTGTCTGGTGCCAGCTCTTCACTTTCCAAACACAGGGAAGCTTTCAAGTCTGATGGCTCAAAATGGAGTACAAGCTTTGTACGGTCAGGAGGAGGCAGAAATCAGGGAGCCCTGGACAATTCTCTTGACATGAAAGATGCAAGACCTGTAAGAAAATGGTCCTCCTTGTCTAAACTCAGCTCACCAAATAACTTCAGCCAAGATGGAAGCAGTCATTCAGTGGAATACAGGGCTGGTACGGACAAAGCTGTGCCACCTCAATTAAGGACAAATGGGCCAAGTTGTTTGCATGACAGCATGGAGTTGCTAAAAATTGAGGACAAAGAAATGGGGAAAAAAAGATCTTCTCTACTGGACTGCAAATACAAATTTGAAACGTGCAGCAAAGACGACTTCGCTTCAGATTCCCCAAGTAGGAGACATGCCTTAGACTTGACCTACAGTGCCTTACCTGAAAGCAAACCTGCGGCAGGCAGCTGCGAGGCTTTCGGCCAGAGATACGCGACACTGGGACAGCAGGCTGTGAGCGGAGCTCCCATACAGCCGGCAGTGAGGACTCAGATGTGGCTCAAGGAGCAGTTGCGGGCAAATCCCCTGGACTGCAGGCCTGCTGAGGAGCCCTATGGCGTGGCTGCATGGCACATGCAGCAGCTTGAAGACTTCAGAGTAGCAGGTGACCAGCCTATGCAGGTAAGGCTAAAGCTTGGTCTTTGCTGCCATCATGTGGCATCCTGTGTTATACCTGAGGAATAACAGGCAGTTTTTAATGAAACAGGAAAGGGAACAAGTCCTCCTAACCAGGTGATGGTATTTCTAAGCTTTGATTGGGGCTGTTGTCGCTTGTTTCTCAATATTAGTTGTTTGTTGGGTTTTTTATTGCTGCTGTCTGCTTACAGTTTACTCTGATTCATTGTGCCTGTCCGCATGGGACTAACATCTTTGTCTGAAGCTGGGCACAGGAAGAGGTTCATCAAGCAGCTTTTTCAGTAGTTTTAGAGTAACTGCATAGTGGGGGAAATGTGAATGTGTTTTGATCTGAATGGGCTTACAAAGAGGCTACATTTATGCATTCAGGAAAATAAGAATGACTTTTGTGTACTGCATGAATGAATAGTTCATCTCATTATGCCTAGCACTTAAAAACTGAATTCAGATTGATATTACTGCTTATTTTTTAACTAATTAAAATCAACTAACAGTAGTCAACAAATCTGGTTTATTTAAATAAAATAATATGTGGGGTTGATGAATCATACTTGAAATATTTACATATTGAGAATATCAAGCACATCGTTTTGAGAGATAGGTAACCTTTTCTAACATGGCAATTCACAGTCTTTGTTTCCAGCTCCTCCTCTAATGGGGAAGTACAGTTTGTGAAGGAAGGCAGTATTTAAAATCTACATGTTCATGTTTACCTGTGTAGTACGTTTGGCTTGGCTTGACCAAAAAATCCCAGGTGATTTTGTAATGTTAATCTCATTAACATTACAAATATGTAAATTTGTCTGAAAGGCATTTTAGGGTTAGACTAGGATATTACCTCAGCAGAGATAATCTAGCTGTATGTTCAGATTTCC
Source organism: Pseudorectes ferrugineus (assembly GCA_008033365.1). Taxonomy (NCBI): domain Eukaryota; kingdom Metazoa; phylum Chordata; class Aves; order Passeriformes; genus Pseudorectes; species Pseudorectes ferrugineus. Next base: position 2,445 of record QWTY01035043.1, read on the forward strand.
TGTTTTCTTCAGCCTGAAGTACATGAAGTAATTTACAAAGAGTTGTGCTCAAATTTTGTTGTTCCGTGTGTTGTATATTGAAGGAAAGAATGACAAGTTTAGAGATTCTTAACATCCAGTTTTGCTCTTAATGGTGATCTGGTTTTGGTTTTTGGTAGTGTTTTGAGTTTTTGTTGTGTTGGGTTTTTTGGGGGTTGTTTTTTGTTGTTGGGGTTTTTTTTCGGTTTTTTTTAACTTAAGAAAACTGAAGCCAATTAATACCAATTAATATGACCAAACTAATAGTAATCTCTAAGGGTTTGTCTAAAAACCTGACATTGTTACAGGTAGCCACCCTTTACCTTTATTGCTGCAGGAACCCTCATCTTTCTCTAAGCATTTTGAAGATTCTGATGTTGATAAATGCCCCAGGTAGGGAGCAGAGGCTGATGGGGTCCTCTCAGAGCCAAAGTGACAGAGACTGGCTCAGTGCTGCAGCTGGGTCCGGGGCACTGCCAGCTGGGCTCCTGGCAGGTGGCAGCTGCTGGTGGCATTGAGGAGCACACGCAGGGTTTGGGAAGTGACAGCAGGGTACCTTGAGGGAGCTTGGTCTGTCCATTCATTCAAGTCTTTCCAAACACCTGAGACGTGTAGCTGGCTGCAGCCACCAGCGGTGCTGTCTGTGAGATTTGTGATCAGATTGCTGTGCCTGGTGGTTCTCTTCTTGGATTTAAATATACAGAGTGACAGAATGTTAAGGGTTGGAAGGGACCTTAAAGATCATCCAGTCCCAACCCTCTCTGCTATGGGCAGGGACACCTCCCACTAGACCAGGTGGCTCAAGGACTTATTCATCCTGGCCTTGGACACTGCCAGGGTTGGGGCATCCACAACTTCCCTGAGCAACCAGTTTCTCTGTCTTCCCACCCTCACAGTAAAGAATTTCTTCCTAATATTCAGCCTTAAATTTCCTCTTTTTCAGTTTGTACCCATTACTCCTTGTCCTGTCACTACAGTTCCTGTGAAGGAATTCCAGTAGGCTCCCTTCAGATACTGGAAGGTTGCTATGAGGTCTCCATGCAACCTTCTCTTCTCCAGGCTGAACAGCCCCAACTTCCTCAGCCTGTTTTCGTAGGGGAGGTGCTCCAGTCCTCTTACCAACTTTGTGGTCTCCTTTGAATTTGCTCCAACAGTTTCTTCTTTATGTTGGGGACACCAGAACTGACTCCAGATGGGGTCTCACAAGAGCAGAGTAAGCTTTATTTACTTGTTTACTTCATTTAGGTTTGTGTCTCTTCATCATCTTATATGTGCTTTTACAACACTTTGTTTAGGATGGGTGTTTTAGAAATTTATTTTTGTTTAGATCGAAACAACTCCCAGCTTTTGTCCTTCATGTCTCAGAAGTGCTTTCTCACACTGGTCATGTTAAAATACAGTATGAAGGCAAAGTTAAATGTTTGAAACAAATGAAGCCCTGTATGTGTTAGTACACTTACTCAAAAACTTTCATCCATGCAGGCATTGTTGCCGAGCTGTGTTTGGAGGACAGAGCCAGCAGGGGGAACACAAGCGTTATTTATCTTTGACTTCAATTCAAAAACGCTGCTGCACCTTTCTAGGTTTTTGAGATTTGATATTTTGCCTAAAACTGGCTTGTTTGTTTGTTTGTTTCACCTGTAAATTTTACATCTCTGTGGAGGAAATTCCTGATGGCCTTAGCAAGCACTTCCATTGGCATGATCTGGAGTCGTATTGCTGGGCCTTGAAATGGGATCTGTTTTATGTCCTCAAGTGAGATGTGGTTGTGAAATAGGACCTAGAGAAGGTTAAAGCATGTGCAAGAGCAGTGAGCCTTCGGGCTCTTAGAGGCATCCCCTGCTGCCCCTCCCTGCCCTCCCTTTCTGACAGAGGTTACAGCTGTAAGGAGGATAGATGCCAGAAACAATGAAGAAATGAGAGCGGTTCTTCCTGTCTTGACACCTGTTTTTTAAAGAAACCTCAGCATCATTCTGCTGTGGCCTTTTTTCAGAGATCACACATGTACCTGGAAACTGGTATTTTATTATTTCTGAGAAACCAAGAGAACTAGAATCCTAAGTGGAATAAATAAAAGAGATAGAGTAGAAGGCATAAGAGGAAGCTGATGATTTATAAAAGGGGTAAAAGCCAGAGCTCTATAGAAATTTTTTTATTTTTCTTTTCCTTTTAGTAAGGATCATTTTTGCTGTTTTGCTTTTAACACGTATATATGCTGATGGAAATGTAGTGGTTTTTCTAGGACTGAAAAAAATTAGTTTATCATTATTTTGCTTTAAAACTACTATTGCTGTGAACAGAGAATACAATAACCTTTGCTTTCACCTGTCAATCTAAAGTAGCTTTGTGTATCTCTAACATAGCTGCTCTCTGTAGTCTCCCCTTCTACCAGCCTATCACTAATGAAGTAAGAATAGACAGCAACAACTTTCTGAGTTGATTTTGAGGACTGCTGGTTCAGGAACAGCTGTTGTACATAAGAAGACACCCTACAAATAAGTTTTTATGTCCTCACAGACTAATATAGACAGTTGACCATAGAAAACTCTAATTCAGAGTTAATTTTTGTAAAATCAGACAAGCTTTCTATCTGTTTACTCTAAAGGCTAATGGAAAGTATAGCATAACACCCCTCAAAAGCTGTTCCAAGGTTAATTACTTTCAAGTGTAAGATTCTCTGCTTTCTTAGTAGTCTGAAGTTGACTGAATTCAGTGGTTTTTCTTATACTTTGGTCCCCAAATTATAAAGCCTTTATTATGTGGCTTTTCCATTCCAATTGTATACCATGGGTTGTAAAATAAAATTTCCTGCTCATTGTAAGGGAAGCTCAGAGTGTTGGGTGGACGACCTACAGCTACATTGTGATTGTCCTTCAGGACATGGTCAGGTTTGCAACTGCAGAAAATGTGCTGTGGAACAACAATGCCTCTTAGAGAAGGTGCATCCTTCAGCTGTGGATGTGATGTTTGTATATTTCAGAAATAAATCTCCAAGGAGAATCTGGTCTTTGGTTATTGTGTAACATCGTGGAGTTGCATCTGAAAATTCATTTTGTTAGCTAATGTGAGTTATTTAATGTATGCTTTTTGAAGATAAACATTCTCCTACGCGTTTTCCTAGGAACAGATTTTAACAGTTCTTCAGTTTATGAAATTCAGTTTATCCACTGAAACAAAGAAACAGTGCTTCAGTGAAAACAAGTTTCCATGCAGAATTTATATTTCACCATACACTTAATTGTTTAACTGTTTTCAATATACAGCTGATCTTTGAGTAAGGAAATGTGTGATAAGGACAGTATGAAGAGAAAAAAATGCTTATAACACACAACAGCATTTCCCATTTACTGAACTAGGAGGCCATAAAAATCTAAATTAAAAGGCTCTATGTTTTCAAGCAATGGCATTTCCTAAAGTCTGATCCTATTATATATCCTATTATCTGAATGCATGTAGGTGCATGCTGTGTGCTAGTCCAGAAATTAGGTTTAAAATAAAAGCATGCCTTTAAAATTGTTGGAGATCATATAATAAGAAGGAAGGCTTCAGAAGGTTGCATATCTGCATATTAAATTTGTACAGTGTTTTAAGTATCACAGGATGAATCCCTTTTTTTTCTAGTGTACAGAGCATCTGTATGATTTCTTCGTGGTGTGCTAAATTGTGTCAGAATATTGCAGAGATAAGAGGTGGAAATTGCTTAAGTGCATCTTTTCCCTTTAATGTACCAGGTTAGTGGCATTTTTTAATGAGGAAAACACTGGAGTGATCATACCACGTATATAAAAGTTGCTGGAAATTAAGTTTTAATGCAGTGAGAAATTTAGAGTTATTATAGCAATTTTCATTGCAAAACAGAAAAGGAAGAAAGTAAACTGCATGCATATCTAAACATTGGTAAACAAAGCTGTAAAACTTTAATTGAAAAAAAAAGTCATAACATTTGTCAGATAACATTGTTGCCACAAAAAACTTTATTCTTAAATGTCAACTCAAAGCTAGGATTTTTTTACAATCCTGTCAGATCTGAAAATTAAGAATTATTAATATCAACCATACTTTTCAGGAATATAGAACTTCTTAACATGAGGGATTGTCACTTTTAGCTAGCAGAGTCAACTCCTTTACTGTGAGCCATAATTAAGCTTTTATGGTCTCTTCCTTTTGGTGTGAAGTTGGTAGCCCAACAAATGGGACTCCATTCATTGTAATGTGCTTGTAGGTTCAGTCTGGAGTAAGTGCTAGCAGATGATGAGAAACCAAACTTGGACTGTGCTTGATTGCAAAAAGAGCCTTGGCACTGGTTAGCTGATAACTTTGCCAGCTTTATATGTCATCTCAGGAAAATGCATGTTTCAGTTTCAGCAGTGTATTTCAGCATTTGTTGAAGATTCTGTCATGTTTATTGCTGGCTGAGAGGAGGCTACTGGGATTGTATCTGGCGGTTGTTTCTCCATGGTCTAATGGATGGCAAAGTTTCTCACAGACTTCCTTGGTATATAATTTTTGATCTGGAAATACATGATAGTTGGTGGCAGTAGACTCATCTTCCTCAATTTATTAAAAAGAAGTCTGTGATTTTATTGTTTTGTCCAGGCCAACTGTTGTCACCATGGTTTCCCTAAGAAAAGGAAACTTCTGAATATACAGAAGGTCATATAGACAATAAGCTTTTGTAGTCCAAGCAGTATGTCAGTGAATAACCATTTTGTTGGGAAAACTGTTCTTATTCTGCTTTGGACTAGAGTGCGTTTCCTGTTTGTTTCTGTGGTTTTGGTGTGCTTTGAGCCATCTATGTCAAGCATCAGCGGGAATTCTCCAAAGTAATACACAACCATGTAACCATTACCACATATATCTCTTGCATATAAATTTACAGATTTTTTTTTTAAGCAGAATATTTCAAGATTATCAAAATAAATGACGAAGTGCTTACGGCGATGTAGCTGTGCAAAGTTTTCTGCTTTAAACGTAAACAGTTTGGAATTCATACTACTATAACTACTATCAACATTAAAAAACTATGGGTATGTAGTTTGCAGAAGCTATTTCAAATGTTTATTGTGCATATTTCAGAGCAGGTGAGATAAAAGTTTTCATTTTAACTATCTGTGCTGCTCTAGGCCGTTGTGCTGGTTTGGCTGGGGCAGAGGTAATTTCCTTCATAGTAGCTGGTATGGAGCTATGCTTTGGACTTGTACCAAACCATAGTCCCATGCTGACTACTATACTATGAAGAAAATTAACTTTATTCCAAACGAAACCAGCACACTAACGCTGTGTAAGCTTTGGAGCAGGTAGCATGGAGTGGAATGTGGTACTATTTCCTTAAGCTTTTGGGTTTGCTGGGCACACTGCCTTTTCCTGTGAAGAGTCTATTCATAGATCCAGTTTAGGTATCTCCTGCAGATAATTGAACCACCCCACAACAACAGTGATCATATGGAAATTCTGAGTGTGAACATGAACGGATCAGCTCTATAATATACTCAGCACTCAGCAGTGTATGTGCTGAATCAGGGATGTGCTGTTGGCAATAGGAAGCTGGAGCTGGGGCTTCCCCCACCCATGAAACAACATCTGCCTCTTTTGCATGTGTGTTAATATGCATATCTATGGCAATAAATTTACTGTAGAATATATATTTGTTGGTGCACACTGTTCCCATGTTTCACTTGGGAAAGTGAGATGCTAAGAGGAAGTTGTTTGGCTCCAGTGTAATGTATGGAAATCTGCTTCTGGTTCCCTCCTTTCCCAGCACTTCTCATGTATTTAGAGCTACCTCCTGGCAAATCATTCCAACAGAAGTGTGCTCTTGTTGGTCACTCTCTTTCCCAGGACTCTGTGGGGAAACTACATCATCCTGTAAAGAGCCACAAAAGAAGGTCCTGTAAGAATTTTTTCTGCATGCCTAGAGGTGAGGAGAGGCTATGGACTGATGATTGCACTGGCAAGTAACAAGTGGTCTGTCAAATACGGCTGGAGGGCCCCCACACTGCTCACTTGACCTGTGCATAAGTGGTAAATCCTCTTACTGAGGCTGTAATGCACCTTGGGTCTGTGCAGATGCACGTACTGATGGTGTATGTGCTGGTGTTAAGGGTTTCCTGGGCAGAGTTATGATAACCTTGGGTAATGGCCCTTTGTTTTTCAGTTGTTTTGACAGCTGCTTCTTTTGATATGCTGGATAACAGAAGGCTTCTGGCTTTTGAGGTGTTGCAGTGAACCACAGGTAGTCAAAAAAGTCTAACTAATAATTATGTTTTCATATTTAACCTTCACTTATCCCCATCTCTGCTACTGCAAGCTGCTTTGTAGGCATATCTTTGTTTTTCCATTTACAGCATCTGCACTTTTCTCTCCACAGGTAGTTTGATGTGTACTGTCAACTCAATGCTGGCATTTTGGTTTGCCTTCTTGCTGTCATTTCCCATGAAGTATATGTTCTACAGAAATCCCATTTTAAAAATCTGATTTCTGCTGTCCCCTTTTTGCAGAAATTATGTTCCTTGAATGCTGCGAATAATTTGTAGATCTTTAAAAAGCAATCAGCTGTAGCTATGAGAAACTACAGTAGCTGCTGATGCATTCTTGGATTTCTTCAGGTACTCAGCAAGGCTCTAGATGCTTTCTTCACTCCGTGGCGGGTAGACACTTGTGCACAGCTCTTAGGATTGCTTTCTGATAAATTTGGGGTGTGAACACATTCTCTTACTGTCGGATATTTCAGCCTCTGCAGTCTTTGCATACTTATATTCAGGTAGCCTGAAGTGTCTACATTATCATTGCAAAATCCTCAAGGCAAAATCTGAGAAGGAAGCAGAGCCTCGCAGAGGTTCACATCAGCTTCACAAGGATAAATGCGAGCACTAGAACCAAGACAATGAGCAGAAAGTTGAGTAGCAGGTTGAGACCTCTGTTGTTGGCAAGATCCATAGTGTGCATCAGTCTGCCCTCTTGTGCCTGCAGCAAACTCTTGGTTGTAGATTACTCCTTCAGTACAAAGCCATGTAGGTTCACATGAATTTCATTGTGTCCACAGCTCTTTACCTGGTTTTTAGTTTCTGCCACTTAAGAAAAAAAAAAAGTATGCTCACAATAGCTAGTTGTTTGTTTTTTTTCTGGAAAAGGATTCTGGATGCTCCTACAAGCCTGTTTTCTCAAATACCTTAAAAATAAAATGAAATGAAATTAAGGTTAATGATAACTTTCATGCCAGTATTGAAGAATTTCTGAAGAACTAATAATTGGAGGAAGGACTTGAATTTTTTTATGAAGTTTGGCACTTCATTGACTTTTTTAATGTGTATGGTACTTTTCAGGCCCATTGAATTTTCAAAAGGATGACTGTTCTGAAGACTTTGTCTGTTTCAGTAGTAAGACTGTTGAAAATTATTTCCTTCTAAAATACCTCTATAGGTACAACACCCCTTTTCCCCCCCCGCCGCTTTCTTATCTGGGCAGAATGTCTCTCTGTTAATAGAAGTATTTCCTACCCTTCTAGGGTTTGGCATTGTGCAGTGCAGTCGTGTTTAGCCAGCAATGTGCTGTGCAAGGTCCACTGCAGTTTTGCAAATGCCTTACAAAGAATCTGGATTTAGCTGGCAGAGGATGCGTCCTTAGTGCTTTTAATAGCACATATGCAGTTACTTATTTTAAGATAGCATTCATAACTTAACAATTGGGTTTTATTTATAGAAAGATATCTACCTAAATGAACATATAAACCCACTCAGCCCTAACACTGCAAACAATTGCCCGAACTTCCTTTTAATAATCAGCTACATTTTTAGGGAAGATCACAAGAGGGCAGTGTTTTACAGTTTTACATTTTATACAAAGATGTAACTTCTGGCATTATTTTACCTTAAAAAAAAAAAAAAGGCTTATAAA